>JAEQML010052161.1:0-43323 GCA_016904865.1 Pissodes strobi
ATAGATAGATATATATAATATTTTTCTTGAACCATCTTTCATATATATTTTTTTATTTAGTTTTTTTGGGTTTAGGTTCGTGGATAAAAAGGTTATTCCATTGACGTCCCCCATCATTGTCCTGGGCAGTTTCAAAATTTGCGTTTATTTTATAAAATATATATTTAAAAAGACATCACTGATTTTGAAACTCACAAACATACCACACATTGATACGACAATTTCAATTATTGCACTAACTTTGCAAAATCCGAACCTTGAAGGAAATTCTAATTCACCTCTCTTAATTTGGGTTTATCGTTTCGATGTTTATGTTGTTAATAAAGAAGTAGATGTGCATAAAGATGAGAATTGGAATTTTTGGATTAATTTTTTTTATTAATTTATTACTGTTTTTTCATAGATTTCTGTTTTTACGATTATAAAGGAGTTGTGTAGAAAGTGAGAAGTTTAAGCGGGTAGCCCTATTATGTCTTATTAAGGATATTGTTGTATATTTGACTTAGCTTTCCTATATCAGTTCTATCATTGACCGCATTTATTTCTTTTTTTATTTTAATCAGTTCTTTAACAGCTAATTGACGGTAGTTAGAGTCTTTGTTTAGTACTTTCGTATTGTTATAATTAAATTTGTGTTTGGTGTCTTTCTCATGTTTATGTAATGCTGTTAATGCGTTCGTCGTGTATTTGTATGCGTTCAATCTGTTTTTAGGAAGTTGACTGGTCATTCCATTATATTTTTTGGGACAGTCTGCGCATGGAATCGTACAACATTTTATATTTCGTATATTTAAAATTTACCTAAATTTGGTTCATATTAAACACATTTCATATGTATTTTCGTTGCCAAATAATGTTCCCGAATATTTAATCGAATTTCGACATCACTGCGCCATCTATTATAACTGTTAATTGCAGTAAATTTGTAGCCTGATACCTGCTTTCGACAAGAAACAGTGATTCTTGCGGCATCTGTAAGATGGAGTAAGCCGCGGTTGTCCAAAAATAACGTTGGTACTATTTCACTGACCTAATTGTACTAGAATCATAGTTACAATTTAATAATTTCTTTAATTGTTATTGAATTATTGTTCGAATATATGCTGATTTGGCGATTGCTGTCCTCTCTTGTTTTTTTCTTATTTGATCTCCACATACATATTTGAGTGTACGAAGTTTTCTGTTGCATAGTGCGCGATTAGTACCATTGGCGGTACATTTACGGACCCTTAGGCAATCTTTTTTTAGAACATAAAATTGACCAAGGCTAGGTGAGAGGCAAAATATTGGGTCGTGCTTTATTCTTTCGCTTCGATGTCTTAAGTGAAAACAGTCGGAGCCTATCTGAAAATTTTCAGACCATCTTTTTGGGATTATAGGCTCCAAGTGCAGATTTAGTTTCTGGGTTGCCTTGCCTTTTGTTTTTGATATATTGACCAGAAACTAATACGCTTCGTATAGAAGGATTTTGTCACTAACTAGGCTGAAGTTGAGGGCACGTTGGTCACGCTATAAGTCCTTCCACTCGACCACTAAAATTCCAGCACTTACTTGAAGGTAATTGTTAAGCCATTTATATTGATGAATGTAATATTTGTACGGGAAACGTTAATTAGTTAATTTTTCTCTTTGATTAGAATAGTTGTACATATTTGATTGCGTTAACTCGTGCTAATTTCTAAGTTTTTTTTATTACTCTCATTAAGCTTAAAAAGCTGTCTTTGATTTAATAATCTGAAAATTTGGGGTTTTCTATCGGACTAACCGGTTATTTATTCAATTAGTCGGGTTTCTATCTATCATTAAGTTTTTTTTTGTTGACCTATAAATTCCTTGGACAATTTATAGTAATTGTGTAGTTTTTGCTGAACGAAGGTCGCTGTACCATATTTAATTGTAATTACTAAGGGGTTATTGATGTTGTATATTCTGATTCGTGTTAAATTTAAGGGGAAAACTTATTGAATAAATAATTGTTTTGAGGATTTTGGACTACATTTATGAAGCGTACCTGCAACCAATGCGTTGTCTATTGTCTTAGACGTTTTTCTTTTTTTAGGGTTTACCTTCCTCGCTTTAATTTTATTTCCCTCTTACCTTCCTCGCTTTAATTTTGTTTCCTTTCTTCATACCTTTCGTCTTAGTGTCAGCTTATGAGTGAGCTTAGTTTTGATAGCCAAGATGTTTTCAAGGCATTATCATCTGCTAATCGACAATTGTGGATCATCTCGACTTATTGCTATTCGGAACTAAAAAAATGAATTAAACAACATAAACAAAAAAAATAAAAATTAGTAACGTGTATTCGTTTCCCTTGCAGTAATGACTGCTTGAAGTCGACGAGGCATACTCTGAATCAAGTTAAGTATCACATTCTTGTCCATGTTATTCCACTCGTGCAATCTCAACTCTTTCAGCTCGTGGGAAGCCCTTGGGGCTGGTCTGCTCCTTCGGATACGTCATCCTAATTCATCCCAGACATGTTCAATGAGATTCATGTCTGGACTGAGTGCTTGCCAATCAAATCGCCTAATTCCTACCTGATCCAGATATTCTCGGACTATTCTGGCTGCGTGGGGTCTAGCAGTATCATGCATGAAAATGCCATGTCCGCCGATAGCAAACATTAAAGGCATCACATGATCTTCGAGAATTTCTATAATGTACGTGTGAGATGTTAGGGACCATTCTGTACGAAGACCAACCCTGTGCGGGCTTGTGCAGTGATTCCTGCCCAAACCATAACCGAACCACCGCCAAATGGAAGACGCTCGTCAATACAAACTGAGCCATACCTTTCTCCGGGTCTTTTCCATACTCGTCGACGTCCGTCTGAGCCATTGAGGCAAAAACGTGACTCATCTGAAAACAGTGCCTTGCTCCAATCATCATCATTTCATGCCAAATGATTTCGGGCAAATGCCAATCTTTCAATTAGATACCGCCGTTGCAATGGCGGCCCTGTAGCTATCTTTCTACAAGACAATCCGTTACTACGAAGCCTTCTTCTAACGGTCCACTCGCTAACATTAACATTTCTAACCTCTTGAAGTTGATTTCGCAAAAAAAATCGCAGAAGCTGTTCTGTTTCGCAAACTTGTGAACACCAAAAACCAGTCATCTCTTTGGGTGGTGATCCTTTTTCTTCCAGATCCCGATCTTCTGGTTATCAAGCCAGTCTCCTGATAGCGTTGATACACATTTCGTACGGCACATAGGATTTTGCCAATAATTCTTGCAGTTTCACGTTTCCCCTGTTATCTTGTATCAACGCTACAATTCTTGCCGCAACAACAGGATCTAAGGGCATTATGACCTGGTAAAGATATACTACAAATAGTACACCTTACAACTGACGGGTATTAGAGAGAGAAATCATCACTGAACTGAGAAATAAGCAACGATATTATAAATTTGTAATTAGGTCGAATTCACGTTATATCTCAAAAGTCGTAATACAGTGACAATTCGACAATCTGTGACAGATAACACAATATGACATTACTCGGGAAACAAATGATTAGACCAATTATTTCAAAATGAATTTATTTCTACATTTTTTTCCAATTTCCTAACTGACCTAAATTTTTTGCTCGCCAGTGTAGTTAGTCGATAAAGTAAGGTTAATTGCTTCAATGAAATGTTCTCGTGACAGGGTGGTATGTTGTTTCAGATACTGCTGTACCGAGTGAAGTAGCAGAAGTACTGTCCCTCGGACCACAGTTTTCGCTCGATATTAACCTTCCCTCCGTCCAGTCCTCCTTTGTAGGGAAGAGGAAGTTTAGCCCCTCGGGGAAGCCTATCTCAGGAACCATCGCGACACCTGGCATACCCATGATGGCTAGGTCCCCAGATAGGCCTCGCCATAGACCACAATGGCCCCAGCAGGAGCCGTTCTCCCTCCACATCCCCACGTCAGCCAATCTCATGGCCGCTCTGGCTGCCTCGTGCCTCACCCGGTCCGTCAACGGTGGCAACCCCACCAGCACCTCCAGGGCCCTTGTGGGTGCCGTCCTCATAGCCCCGGTGATGCAGAGGCATGCAAGTCGCTGTAATTTGTCCAGCACTAGTCTGGACGCCATTTTCATGGTTCCTGGCCACCAAACAACCGATCCGTGCATGAGCATCGGAGCGATCAACGTCCTGTATATCCATAGCATAGTTTTCGGCCCAAGTCCCCAGGTCCCTCCCAGCGCCCTACGGCAAGCCCAGAGGGCACTGAGCGCCACCGCGGTCTTGAGCCGAATGTGTTCCTGAAAGGTCAGTTTGGAGTCCAACCAGACACCCAGATACTTAACGCATTTCTTCGCCACAAGAGGGGTTCCTTCCAACGCGATGTTGGGAGAGACCTCCAACTTCCTTTTTCTGGTAAAGATGACCATCTCTACCTTGCTTGGATTCGCTCTGAGTTCGTAATCCCTACACCACTGTGAGAACCTTGTCAGTGCTTCCTCCAGAAGCCTCTGCAATATTCCCACCTAGGTACCTTGTGCCATAATCACGACGTCGTCTGCATAGGCCTGTGCATAGACCCCATGCTCTACTCTCAGGATACGTAGGATCTCGTCCACCACTAGGCACCACAGGAGGGGGGACAGGACCCCCCCCCCCCCCCCGGACCCCCCCCGGGTGGGCCCAACCCCACCCACCTCATCTTCCAGCCTAGCCTCGACCCTCCGCTCGGTGAGCATGGAGCGGATCCAGCTCGTTATGACCGGACCCACCCCCGTTCGCTCCACCGATCGGCAGATCGAGCCCACGGCTGTGTTGTTGAAGGCTCCTTCAATATCAGCAAACACGCACACCGATAGCCGTCCGCCTCCCAGCCCCTCCTCCAGCCTGGATACCAGGTGGTGAAGAGCCCAGTCCACCGACCGGCCTCTTCGATATGCGTGCTGTTCCGGACTCAGAGGGGCTCTTAGAGCCACCCACTCCCTAAGGTATCGGTCCACCAGCCTCTCTAGTGTCTTCATCAAGAAGCTGGTGAGACAAATAGGTCGATACGATTTCGTATCGGTATAGTCGTTCCTTCCCGCCTTGGGAATGAGCACCACTCTGCTGTGCTCTCGCTGGTGAAGGGCCCCGTTCTATATTGATGTATCTGTGGTCCGACATCCAGTCCTCCACAGACACACCCCTTTTCGTAATATCCGGGAACAAATCCCTGGTGCACAGAGTCAAGTCTATGACCGAGCTTCGTCCCGTAGTGAAGAAAGTGGGCTCACTCCCTCTGTTGGCTACCTGCAGCCCTACAGATGCAATGAATTCCAACAACTCTTCCCCCCTCCGATTGGATCCAGCACTGCCCCACACTATGTGATGCGCGTTGCTATCACATCCAATCAGGAGTGGGATATTCACCTCCTCGCAGTAGGTAACCAGATCCCTGATTCCCTCCGGCGGGCAGGGTTGATCGGCTGGGAAGTACGCTGACGCTAGACCACCCTCTGTACACCTACGCTTGGTAGAACTTGGACCAGTTCCAAGCCTGGATAAAGTGGAAGGTGAAGCAACCAAAACATTAAATAAAAAAAAATTAACCCCTTGTTTTTATCCAAACGTCATATCTTAGTTATAAAAACATATGTATAGTTAAAATATAATAGAAGCAAAGCTATAATGTGAAGTTTGCTTACTAAATTATTGGCAATATGTAAAACTATATTTGTTGGTGTTACCCACATTTTACTTTTCAGATTGCGGCTAGAACGTCTAAACGAAGAAATGAAAGACACAGAATCGGGCATCCCAGAGGATGACATGTTCAACGACGTAGTTCGCGATTTTTCTAGGCTTGCCTATTCCACTCCTGAAAAATTACAGAGACCCAGAAACAACGACGAGTAGTGTGTAGTAGGTAGTATAACCAAGTTGCAATTTTTATCACTTAGCGGAAACTGAGTATACTTTAGTTTTAACGAATTTACCTTAAATAATGTCTAAATAGGGGTTTGAGACCTTCGGTAAAATGCACTACAATGCAGTTTTATCCATATTTCCGAAACGCAATTCTTTCACACTTGACTCGCGTCCTCGTGATGGTGGTTAACTAAATGCGCGCAAGTGTAAATAAATTATGTTTTGGGTATTATGGATAAAACTAGGTTGTAGTTCTTAAATAATATGTTTTTTTTATATTAAAATTGGAGTATTGCGAATTAGATCTAGGTCAAGCAAATCTTGCAGCACTTGAAGTTTTAAACTTGTATTCGCATTTAGAATAGCTGGAATTAATGTTTGTTTTAAATAGTTTGTGCTTGCAGTAATTTTAAAATAATAGCACATCCATTACCACAAGTCTGGAAAGGACCAGTTATTTCATAAAAGTTTAGGGTTTAATAAAAATTGGAATCTAAAAATAATACTAAATATACAGGGTTGATCGAAAAGTCAAGGTGGGTTAGAGCTTCATAAATGTTTTCTAACTCGTGTTTATGAATTAATAATTTAACATCTCCAGACTTGAGCGATACTTTATGGCGATTCCTAGATGTTTTTTTATATTTTTATGAAATGTATATAACATTTAACTATACATTTTTAAACTTTATTGTTACATAATCGGCATTAGAAAATTTTGCTTTTGTATTGCAATATTCTATTTTTTAAATGTATTTGAGTATGTCGAGTATTATAATATTTATAGATCTAACTCCGTCGTTGCCTTCAGCTACAAGCAAATTGCGTGATGTTTTATCAAAATTATCAATATTGTTTTGCGATATACAGTGTGTCCAAAAAAGTATGCAACATATGGGAAACTTCTTTATTATTGGTTTTTCAGAAAATTTTATTCTTGATAAATGTTGGTGCTTGCCCTAAAACAATAAATGAATGTTTCAAAATTTACGTACTGCTTTTAGTGCGGAAGCAAATGTCATTTTTCCGAAATCGCGTCAAGAGTAAAGTACCTTAACTTATAAAGATACAGCAAAATCTTATAAGGAAAAGTTCTTCCGATTTAAAAAAAAAATAATCTAAATATGAAATTTCAGTTAAGTACATCAACTTTTAATTTTTCTTTTTTTTTTCTCGATTTTTTCTTAAACGTGAACTGGTGAATGTTTTGTTCTTTTGTTATTAGTATATTTGCCAAGTAACTTCAAAATTTATTTAAGATAGAAATTAGTTACATAGTTGCATAATGTTGCAGTTTTTCCAGAGATAATAGATAGTTTGGGTATCATGTGTTGCAAACAGATTTAAAACCTTTGGGTTCAAAATTTTTTCCAATCAAAATCATGAATACACCCAACTCTTTTCATTTCATGTAAAACAACTAATAATTGATTTGTCTTTTGCACTCGATGAGTAAAATATGCCCAAGTATCCTAAAACGCCATATAAAATATTTGGTCTTGAAGAGTAGGCCATGCATTTGGAATAAAAACAAATAAATAGCAATAATTTTATTTCACTCTGACATATAAAATTAATTATTATTGAGTCAGTCATTCCAATTATTGTATTTTGTAATTATTGTGGACAATTATTTTGGACCAAAAGTGTTTAAATGTATTTGTAACACACTGATACCTAAACTGGCAGGGCCGTTCCTAGCGAGCGTGCAGGACGTGCATGCACGCAGGCGCAAAATTTTAAGGGCGCAAAATCGATGGTCATTCAGTATTCTTTATTGCAAATTTAAAAAAAAATCATAAAACTTTCTCTGATTTTATCATTTCAATATTTATAAAAAATTTACCAAGCGTTTGCCTTATTAGCACAAATGTCTTCTCCCCGTAGTTTCCTTGTTGGACACTATTTTCGTATGAAAGTAGGGATAAATCTGTAGCAGATCCAAAGCAAAAATTTAAAATCGATTTTTATTTTCTAATTTTATATATAACCATTCAGTCTTTACAAAGGCGGTTTGAGGGTATAAACAAACTTCAGAATTTATTTGGGTTCTTATGTAATTTTCAAAAATTTAGAACCTGACTTAATTAAAGAATCATGTGTAAATTTAGATAACGCATTGCAAGTTGAGATTAAGGGAGTAATGTCTAAAGATATTGACGGCTTAGATGTACATAATGAAATTTCAACATATAAAATTCTTAATCCTAAAAATACTGCTGATTCATCCTTTCCCATAGCCATTTTAAATTATATAACTAAAAAAAATCTACAGTCTCTTTTTCCAAATTTATTTATAGTCTTAAGGATATACCTTATATTACCCATTTCAGTAGCTTCAGGTGAAAGAAGTTTTCCTAAGTTGAAACTAATAAAGAATTAGTTAAGGACATCTATGAGTCAAGAACGCCTATCAGATTTGGCCATTATTTCGATTGAAAATAATATTTCTGAGGCTCTTGATCATAGTCAGATGATCAACGAGCTTGCATCCGTGAAAGCCAGACATGTTTTGTTTTAGGCATATCGTTCCTTTTTTGTTTTGTTTATTACAAAAATAGTATTTTTTCATATTTGAAACGTTTTTTTTTTATCATTAAAAGTATTTCTGTTCCCTACCATATAAGTACTAGGTATAATATTGTTTTGTGTTTTTCTTATTGTTTATTTTATTTACGTTAATGTAAATAATCGTAATGATATATTGATTATAAGTACTGATTATATCGTTTTTTTTTTGTTTCTATAGGGTATATTTTTCTTTTGATTAATTACCAAATATTTTTTGTGATTTTGTTTGTTTTGGTAATTTAATAAATATTTTTTCTAATTATTTTTTATCAGTTTTCTTACATTTCAAATCATTCCCAGTTTTTCGCGAAGTACATTAAAAAAAATAGGGCAATTTTTTTAACTTATTTTAACGCACTAAACAAACCTGCACGTAGTTGCCAAGCACCTCAGGAACGGGCCTGTAAACTGGCTTTTATCTGTGGAAAAACTGAAACATTATGCAACTATGTAACTAATTTCTATCTTAAATAAATTTTAAAGTTGCTTGGCAAGTATACTAATAATAAAAGAACAAAACATTCACCAGTAGCGTAAGGTTTAAGAAAAAAAAAACGAGAAAAAAAAAGATAAGTTAAAAGTTGACGTACTTAACTCAAATTTCATATTTATATTATTTTTTTATTTTGGAAGAACTTTTTCTTATAAGATTTTGCTGTATCTTTATAAGTTAAGGTACTTTATCCTTGATGCGATTCCGGGAAATGACATTTGCTCCCGCACTAACAGCCGTACTTAAAATCCGAAATAATCATTTATAGTTTTGGATCAAACACCAACTTTTATCAAGAATAAAATTTTCTGAGAAAGCAATAATACAGAAGTTTCCCATATGTTGCATACTTTTTTGGACACACTGTATGCGATTCCAAAAGAAAAATCTATTAAGTTTTTAATAACTTTTATAAAGAAAGCTCGAGATTTATCAAAACGGTATTGGTTAAAAGATATTGATTTTTGCATTTATGTCTATGGTCCCGTGAACAATATTTTATAATATAGAATTATCCAAAGATCTGAACATGAAATTTTATTCATCTGACATCATAATATATTTATTAACTAAAAATGTTATATACTAACACAAACTGTACATGATGTACATTCCAAGAAAACACACCATGAACATATTATGTTCAAGACTGGTTCAAGTTACTAGATGCCTAAAATTGCAAAAATTATCCTAATTTTATTGAACTATGATACAGCAATTATTTTGTATCGCCAGCAGTGTGAATAAGATACGCTTTGTATTAAGAATTAAATTTTCTGGGTATTTCTCGTAAAATGTAATATAATTTTCCTATTTCTATATTTCCGGATTTGCAAGTTTAATTTTTATTTACTTATTAAACTTACGAGTAACTTCTGAATTAAATTATTTTATTTATTTATAGAGGCACTAAAGGCAGTACGTAGATTTTGAAATGCTCATTTGTTTATCAAGAGTGAAATTTTCTGAGAGACCAATAGTGAAGAGGTTCCCCATGTGTTGCATACCTTTTTGGACGCACTGTAGACTCGTGCAAATAATAGACTCGTGTAAATAATATTCCTGAATTGTTATTGCCCGTTTTACCGGGCAAGTCGAAGCAGTTGTAAAACGGATTATGAGGAATTATGTATGGTTCTTATTATTTTAATAAGTTTTATGTGCTTTATATTTTTAATTTCTAAAAATTCTATTTTTGTACCCTCCTTACACTTAAACCATGAATAGAAAGAACATTAAGTTCGTCTGATTAATGTTCCCACATTTTGTGTGATCATTATTGTGCTTGAAAACATAACAATACATTACATTTAGTATGTATGCTGGTCAGTGTAAGATCATTAATAGTTATAATCTAAACGGAAGTCGGAAGCATACTCTTGACAATTTATTTCGTTCCGGCTTGAGTAAATTGTACAGGTGCGTGAATTCTCACAAGTATAGCCGATAAAAGAAAAGACTAGATAGATGTAGCACTAAATGTTTGCATGCACAAAATCGCATAACTGAACATAATGCATCAATTTCTTTGTGCCCTATAATTGATTTGGATTTTTGTTAAGTTATGCGCTATCCCTACTAATTTCAATTTGTTATTAAGTCAAAAACTTATGATCTTTCGATTTTCGAAGATGTTCAAAAATGTAGCTTCTACTAACCCAAACTAACCCTGTATTAAATATTTTTTGTTGGAACTTGAAATTTATGTTTCAATAACTGCACAAATTTTTTGCGTGTATTCGAGGGTTTTTAAAATTCCACATATCTATATTTCAAATGAAATATTGATATTTGGTACTATTCAGAAACTATGAATTCACTTGAGAATCATTTCAAATGTTTTTTCACGCTTTTTGTCTTCATTAAAGCCTTCTACTACCTAGTTAGTGTAAAAATAAAAAATAACATGTAAGTTTGATGAACGAATGTTTAATTTGCCTTGACGCCAAGACGGCCCCAAAGGTGTGCCGTTGCATTTTTTCCCTAAAAGTACCTTAAATTAATTATCTTAATTATCTGCTTCGGGGTAATACTGTACATTTTCAATGTCTAAGTAATCATATATGACTAAGTTTCTTGAAAAATTGGACAACGCTATACATAAAACTCAAAATTTTTGAGATGCGGGCTTTATGATTCTGAAAACTATTTTTGATATATGACTTTTCATTGTAAGATGGTTGATACAGGTTTGTTCTAATTGAGTGAAAATTATCAGAATATATTGGGCTAACTGCTAAAACTAGAAAAATCAAATTGGAAAATATCGTAATTATTATTGTAGCCAATTGATTTATTTTCATTAGCTGATGATGAACAATAATTTATATTTTTAAGACTCAGTGGGCCTATGAAATGTAAATTTCTTCTAAAAAAGTATCTTTAATATGTACCGGGTGTTTCACTATAAATGGAACCCCCCCCCTTTAACTTTCTCAATTGACATTTTAGAAAAAAATGTTAAATACAAAAAATAAAGGGTATGATGTGAAGCTTTTTGTGGCATAGCACAGTTGTATACAGGGTGTTCCACAAATGCGGGATTAAATTAAGTTTTATTTTTTTAAATGGAATACCCTATATTATTGCAGATAGATAGAATCATGGAGCTTTTGAATATGTGCCTGTACGACGGAGAAATTCCCAGCAAATGGAACAACGCTATCACCATTCTGCTACATAAAAAAGGAGACATAGCAGATTCAGAAAATTATAGACCCATAAGCGTGTTGAGTCACCTTCTCAAACTATTTACAAGGAAAATAACTGGGAGGTTGGAAAACAAACTTGATTTCTATCAACCTTTTGAACAAGCCGGCTTCCGCAAGGGATTTGGGACGAATGACCATCTACAATGCCTCAAGATCCTAATAGAGAAATCAGTTGAATATAACAGACCACTAGTCCTAATATTCGTAGACTTCCACAAAGCTTTTGACTCGATAAGCTTGTAAGCAGTATTAGAATCACTAGACAAGTGCCGAGTGGACTACAGATATACAAGGTTAATATATAACATCTACAAAAACGCAACGATGAAGGTACAGCTGGACACAACAAACAACAGTATACCAGTTGAAAGAGGAGTCAGACAAGGGCATACCTTATCACCCAAATTATTTATTACTGTCGTAGAATACGCAATGAAACGACTCAACTGGGATGATAAGGGTGTAAGAAGAAGAAACTTAACAAACCTGAGATATGCTGATGACATTGTCCTGATCTCCGACAATCTAAAGGACATAAGAATAATGGTAGAAGAACTCCAAGAAGCCTGTTCGGTTGTCGGATTATAGATTAATTTATCAAAGGCGAAGTATATGACAAATTTAGTGCCAAGCGGAAACATAAAAACTGAGAGAGGAGATATCGAACTAGTGGACAAATATGTCTACCTCGGACATGAAATTAGGATGTCAAGAGATAACCAAACAGCGGAACTGAACAGAAGAATCAACATGGCATGGGCAGCTTACGGAAGACTAAGAGAGACGTTTAACAGTGATATACCAATCTGCCTGAAAAGGAAAGTGTATGACCAGTGTGTTCTGCCGGTACTAACGTACGGTGCAGAGACTCTAACTCTAACAGCTACATCTACGAGAAAATTAAAGATACATCAAAGAAAAATGGAAAGAGCAATGCTTTGGATATCACTGAGGGATCACGTGACGAACGACGAGATAAGGCGAACAGGAGTGACCGACGTGATCGAGCATGTGGCGAAGCAGAAATGGAAATGGGCAGGGCACATAGCTAGAATGCGGGACGGCCGATGGACTAGGAAAATACTCGAATGGAGACCGCGCGCTGACAAGCGCAGTAGAGGACGGCCGCCAACCGGATGGACAGACGATCTCAGAAGAGCTGCAGGGAACTGGATCGGAGAGGCACAAAACAGGAATAGATGGAAGACACTGGGGGAGGCCTTCGTCCAGCAGTGGATG
The DNA here is from genome assembly GCA_016904865.1 of Pissodes strobi. NCBI lineage: Eukaryota > Metazoa > Arthropoda > Insecta > Coleoptera > Curculionidae > Pissodes > Pissodes strobi. The sequence continues at coordinate 12,874 of JAEQML010052161.1, forward strand.
ACAATAGGCTGATTGATGATGATGATGATGATGATATATTATTGCATATTTGGATTTTGCGGAGAATTCTAGGCATATTTCATAAATAATGTCCAAGTTTGACAGCCTGTAAAATCTAAACGGCTATAGATAGAGCAAAATGAGTTGCACTTTTCTATCTTGGTTTTTGATAAGCTATCGTTTGACACTAATTTTTTATTTAAACAGAGGTGTAGATTCCGGTTAAATTTAATCTCTGGTTAAATCTAAAATTAGTGTCGAACGATAGCTTATGAAAAACCAAGATAGGAAAGTGCTAACCATTTTGCTCTATCTTTAGCCGTTTAGATTTTACAGGCTGTCAAACTTGGTAAATGGTCGATTTTCAAATGTCAATATTTCAAAAACAGTAACAGATAGGTATAGGACATTATTTATGAAATATGCCTACAATTCTGCGCAAAATTCAAATATGCAATAATATATAGGGTGTTCCATTGAAAAAAACAAAACTTTGTTTAACCCGCATTTGTGGAACACCCTGTATACAACTGTGCTATGCCACAAAATACTCCACATAATACCCTTTAATTTTTGTATTTGACGTTTTTTTTCTAAAACGTCAATTGAGAAAGTTAAAGGGGGGTTCCATTTATAGTGAAACACCCGGTACCAGTGTTGATATCCTAAACAAAAATACATAGGTATAAGAGGAAATATTATATCGGCAGCCGTGGAGTACGGACATTGAAAAATTACGTAAATTAAAAAAAAATAATACCAACATATAAGACTGCAAAGTATTTTTTGATATTGTTTTATTACCTTTTAGAATCGTTTTTGATATTGTTTTATTACCTTTTAGAATCGTTAAGAGTATATTTTCCACTCGTTCTCAAAGAAATGCAGTACGTACGTATGCCTGACACATTGAGTTCATACAGTTTTTCACTTGTATGGACCTTGAGTTTATACAAGCTAAAGACCTCAATTTGTGTATTTTCTGCTTGTATTTAGAATTAATTTTCAATGTTATTTTAGATATATATTGTACACTCTAGCAATGAAACACTCGTTCAATATCGTCTACTGCCTACTAAGTATATCCTAGCAATTTGTCTCCTTCACAAACATGGATGAAAATTTCCATTTAAGATGCGAAACACGTTATTCCTCCGTTGTCACATTCTTGAATACAAGCATTGTTTCTATTTCCAAATACAAATCTAAGAATGGGACATTTGCACTACTGCGCCTAAACGGATTTCAAAAGATCTGCTTTTCTGCTTAACGCTTATCTATAATAATTGTAGACCACATGTCAATTAATACTTCACAGGATGAGTGGAAAATTACCTTCAAAATATAAATATGATGCATGATTTGGAAACCCTGTTATGAGGTAAAGCCTTTATTGTTGAACTCGTGGCTATTGTGAAATATATATGTCGCATAAGTGTTAAGCTTGTTGATATTGTATTTATAAATAAATAAAAATTAAAATATATACAACGAAAAATAGTTTTTTTTTTAATTTTGCGTTCAAAATTATTCCATTTCGATACGCAAATGAGTGTCGAAAAGAACCTCTTTTCGACACTACTTTTGTTGACTAGTCGCGTCGCTATGATATCAACAAATTTGTTCAATGTCGAGGCCCACTAGCAAAAATTGCGATATCGCTTTGAATGGGATTTCTACTAATACAGACATTAAAAATGACAATATGGCCGTGCAATTGCTGATCGGGACTAGAATAAATAATGTTTTTCATTAAAAAACCTGCAAAAAAGGAAAACTGTTATAAATTACACGTTTTAAAAGACTTTAACGCACTCGCACGTTTACTAATTTCGTGCTCGTACGAAAAAATATGGTTTTTTAAAACTAGTATCTTATTGTACTATTTAAGCTTGCAAAATATAAAGATACTATATAAGCCCCTGTTTAATTCAGTTTCTAAAGCTAGGGAGTGATGTCGATTTGATTATGCCCATTCAGTAAACGAAAAGTTCTTTCAATTAGAGACTACATTTCATAATTAGTTATGTGTGAAATAGCACAGAGGTCGAATCTACGTAGGGTACGGATAGAAATATTTAAATCAAGTTTCAAGAAACGTTAGAGCAATTGGCCAAACCATGACAGACTTAAAGATAAAATAAATCAAATATCACACCCTTCTCCAAGGTTAACCAGATTCAGTCTGTTAAGCATATCCATGATATATTCATACATCCTTCGAACAGTACATTGCATTGCAGTACATTGCATTTGAAAGCACTAACCCATTTTGATCCCTTTCCTGTAATAATAACAATATATAAGGCCTTTATTGAACAAAATGGCTGTAGCATCAAGTACATTTATAGGGCGAAGTTCAGTTCAGCATCCATATCATAGCTGCCACCAGGAAACCAATGAGTAGAACGAAAAATGAACATACGTAAGTAAACGATAAATTAATTGATTGACATACGAAAGGTTCTAAACCCAAATCAATTAATTCTGCAAACAGTTTTGCACACAATATTTTAAAACCTATTTTTAAAATTTTATGTCTTGACTTGACATACAGAATTACACCAGAAAACACATTCCTTAATGGACTCTTGTTTTGTTCGTGTAACATACAAGAACTAGCTGATATCACTAGAACTTGGTACTGCGGTTTTCTTCTCGCTACGATCGATCGATCGCTTCGTCGTTCTTGGCCTGCTTTTTGCACATAGTGTAACTAGTAAAGGCCGCATAAGGTTTAATTCCTGTAATTTTTCAGTCTCCGGAGCCGGAACCCCGGCTCTTGTCAGAGTTATGGACCTCACGGAGGACGAGGACACAATGTCCAACGTCTCAATGGAGTCGAACACCGACTACACGTACTCAGACCCATTCACCAGGAAAATTGCAAACAAATGCAAAAGTTATGCTGAAATGTGTGTCCAATGCAGAATGGATTACGAAAAACTTAAAAAAGTAAGCGAACTTTCTCAAACTGACCTTTATAAGTTGATAACTAAAATTAGACAACATATGCGGGATACCCACCCCCTGGGTATCAAACATAGAGTATCCGCTAAAATAGATACGGGCAAGAAAAAGGCTAGCCCTACAAATCTAGTCGGTGCTGAAGCGGCAAAAAAGCCGAAGGTCACTCAAGGTGACAAACCGATAATGCAAAAAACGACTAATTTTTGCGAGCAAAAGCCGTTAACAACAGCGGCCTCGAGCGATTCCCAGATTGTGGGACCACCACCGCCTCCTATTACTGCGACCCTGTTACCCGAAAGCGACAAAGAGCTCTTCAGGATGCCTTTTAAACAGTTGCCTTTTAAAAAGAATTTCAGAACGGTTACTCTCGACATAAGCCAACCACCCCTAGCCACCCACTAACCCAAACTAACCCCTCCAGGACATAAACACCGAAGATGAGGATACCATAAGTGTGGCCTCTACGTCCGCCTCGACTGGTGCTAGGCGTAAAATCGCGCCAAACTCAAATAAAGAGCCAACAAAGCCCAAAATACCACCACCACCTGTGGTCATAAAGGTCAGACCGGCAGATCATGCCAGCTTAGGGATGATCTGAAGGCCATGCACATCAAGCAATATCAGTTGAAATATACTAAAAACTCCGTCATATTATATTGTAACACCGTAAACGACCTGCACACACTTAAGCGTACACTTGATTCGGAAAAAAAACAGAATACCACTCATACGCAGAGTCGCAGGAGAAGACAAGGGCCTTCGTCCTGACGGGCCTTGACGGAGATATTTCACCCCAAGACATCATTGAAGCCCTCAGCGACGAGTACAATATAACCCCTAAGAATGTATTCGAGATGCGTAAAACACGTATCCCGATGTACTTAGTCGTACTCGGCACTAATTTTAACATCAAACGCCTTAATCAAGAAGTAAAAACGATCATGAGTGTTCGTGTAAATTGGGAGATTCGGCGATCGAACAAGCCACTTCTCCAATGCAAACGATGCCAGTAATTTGGGCATGCGAGAACATACTGCAACCGGAGGGTGGCGTGTAGTAAATGCGCGGGCTCGCACGAAATTATAGAATGCAACGCGGACTTTCAAAAGTGCGTTAATTGCAACGGCCCTCACCGGTCCATTGACGAATCACGCCCGGTATTTGTCTACAAAATCAATCTTATTCAAACTAACGCTACAAATAACAAGCCAAAACAAACGTACCGCCCGGCGCCACCCCCGGCCTGGAGAGGCTCCAATCAACGTGTAGGAGACGGCCAAGGCCTAAACAATGGCCAACGACCACCCGAAGAGTACCAACAAGCCTTCCCCCCAATTCGAGGCAGCCGAAAACAACAACAACAACCACCTAATAATGCAAATAATAATGTACATCAGCAAAAGGTTAATGGTACTGTTCGTGCTAATGTAAATAATTCAAATAACCCAAACTTAAATATAGCAGACATAATGTCTAATTTGAATAATGTTGTCACCAAAATCAATAATCTAGTCAACCTTAACCAGCTTTATTTAGAGCTAGATTGCTATTATAATATGCTAGAAGCATGCAGGGGCGATAAGGCTGAGATTATACAAGCCTCTCTTCGCTTTTTTTCAGTTGATTATGCCAAATTCCACATATAAATGCTCCAAATTGCATGCTGGAATTGTAATGGTATTAGAAACAAGCTGGGCGAGTTTCGTAATTTTTTGCATGCATCCAATTTACAGGTTGTTTGTCTCGTAGAAACGAATCTGTCGCCGGACTTTACTCTAAGAGTAAGCGACTACAGAATCGAGAGATTTGATAGGCCCGGTCGACGCGGAGGAGGCGTGACCTGCTTCATACGCAGGTCACTTCGCTATCGGCGAATATTTACCATTCGCTCCGCGATAGAACACATCAGCATTTAAAGATCCTTTACGCAAATAGTGCACTATGTAAAAATCGACCTCTCCTATTGGTCGATCCATCTCGTATTACGATATGTCTGCGTGATGCAATCGATTTCTGTCAAGAGCTCTCGTGGTGTAGAGGTTTAGATCGTTGGGTCTCACCTGGAAAACGCGGGTTCGAATCCTGTTGCTTTTTTTTTATTTTTTTTTTTAAGATTATGTTTCTAAACAGCTTTTTTTCTTGATTTCGGGTTAGATTGGGTTAGCACCTGGTTAGTTTCCTTGTCTTGAGCCCCCGTAGCGAGCGAAGCGAGCGGAGGGCCATGCGGATCGACCAATGGGAAAGGCCGATTTTTATATAGCGCACTATTTGTGTAAAGGATCTTATAATGCAACACATCAGTATCGAACTGGAGAGCGGCGTGCGTGTGTGTGACGGTTACGCGCCCCCCCGTCTCCGCCTTTTAGAAGCCGATCTTTTAGCTCTTCTCCCGCTAAATCGAGTATCCCTGCTAATAGGTGACTTCAATGCCTCGCACGCCGAATGGGGCGGCGTTACTAACAGCAGGGGTAGATTGTTTAAGGGAATAATCGATAATAACCTGGAAATGTCCTATCATAGAACACCTAATCCCACTTATCTTCGTGGTGCCTCGTTCCTGGACATTGCCATCACTCGGGGAACGATCAAGACTTCTCAGCTGCAAGAGCTTAACGCCCTAAACTCGGATCATCTTCCAGTCAAGATTTGCTTATACTGCAGGGTCCCCTTGCCTAATGACACCGTCATTTCGTATAAGAATATTGACTGGAAGGTGTTCCGGGCGCAGCTGAATGAGTCGACTGTGATTTCCGAGCAGCTGACAACTGTTCAGGAGCTAGAAAATGAGGTGGAAACTCTTACGTCAAACATCCAGCGCATCCGTGATGCTTTATGCACTAGGGTTACTACGCGCCCTAGCACCGAATCACTTCCTGATCACATCCTGAATCTCATAACTTTTAGAAACCGATTTCGACGGCGATGGCAGAGAAATCGGACACAAATGGGATCCGCTCGCATCAATGCACTGTCAGAGGAAATAAGGGTGTAAATTCGCGAACACAGGAATCAAACGTGGCTTGCATATATTAACACGATAAGCAGGGATAACGGTTCCTTATGGAAACTGGCCAGACGAGTCCGCGGAGGTATGACGCAAATGCCTGTAATAAAGCACCAAGGCCGTGAATGCGGCGACGACGCTGAAAAAGCGGAGGCTTTCGCGGACTACCTGGGCAGCGTCTATAGCGCGGCGCCCGACACTCTGCCAGAGCAGGAGCTCATAACGCGAACCGCGAATGCATTTAAACAATCTAAATACCCTATTCCCCTGACAGTGCTTGATAGGCTGAGAATCGCTCCGGCGGAAATTCGCAAAGCTCTCAGCCATATCCCGAGAAATAAAGCTCCCGGCCCGGATGGTATTCCGAACTCAGTCCTGAAAAACTTGCCCCAGAAAACTATACTCCAGTACATGCACATAATTAACGCGGTTATCCGGCTGCAACATTTCCCTGCGTCCTGGAAAATAGCGTGCATAATACACTTCCCGAAACCAGGGAAAGACCTGACACAGCCTGCATCATACAGGCCTATATCGCTACTGAACACCCTCGGGAAGGTGGCTGAAAGGCTAATCTTGCCGAGGGTTACTAGGGAAGTCGAAGGGCTGCAACTCCTCCCTCAAGAACAATTCGGCTTTCGCGGTCAGCATGGTACCGTCATGCTGGCCGCGAAAATAGCGTCCGATGTTTATGAAGGCTTCAACAATAAACAGTCTACTGCCCTTTTGCTACTGGACATTGAGAAGGCGTTTGACAGGGTGTGGCACGATGGGTTGCTGCACAAGTTGTTGGCAATCTACAACATGCCGTTGCACTTGACAGCACTCATCGCGTCATACCTTGCCGGGCGAGTCTTCTCTACGAAAATTGGCACTAAGCTCTCTGCCAGCAGGAACCTGCTAGCGGGCGTGCCCCAGGGAACTGTATTATCGCCGCTATTATTCAATCTTTATATAGCAGATATCCCGTCATGTCCTAGCACCCATAAAGCCCTATGCGCTGATGATACAGCGATCTACTCCCTCAATCCTCAAGCGGAGGTGGCGAAGGATAATCTCCAGGAACATATGCATACTCTCATCCCTTACTACGATAAGTGGAAAATCTCTTTAACCCGCTCTAAGACAGAACTTATTATAATTACCACGAAACGTAAATACCTAAATGTCACCCCTTTAATGCTAGATAACACCCCAATACAGCCTAAACCTAAGGTCAAATACCTAGGCATCACCCTGGACAATAAGTTAAACTTTTCACAGCATATAGAAGCGGAAATTGCAACAAACGCTATTATAAAAAAAGGGTTGAACACCCTAGTGACTGCCAGGTCGTTTCTAAGTCCTTGCAATAAGTTAATACTTTATAGAGCTATCATCCGGCCAGCCCTCCTCTACGGCGCCCCGGTCTGGTGCTCTGTTGCCAAGACACATAAAAGAAAACTTCAAGTCATACAAAACAACTATTTGAGGGCTGCATTTTCATTAACGCTCCGGGATCGGGTCAGGATAGAAGATCTGCATGCGTGGGCAAAGATGGAGTACATCGAGGAGTACATCGATGCCCTCGCATGCAGGTTCTTCGAGCGGCAGATAGCGGGCTCCTGGCTTACTGCAAACATCGCTAATCAGCGCTACAACCCGGAAATTCCCATCAAACATGGTACAATTTACAGATAAATCACTCTTTTCTATCGGCAACATATGCCACCTTAAGATGGGTTCCCTCGGGAGTCTCAATCTGAAAGGTAACTTTCAAAAACCACCCTAAAAAACAAGCTACAAAAGTTTATTTCTATGTGTAAACTTTTCAAAGATATCAGGAGCACAGAAATGCAGCACCTCCTTCAAACTACGCGCGAGATCTGTTCTCGCCAGGCTAATCCACGGCGTTCGGACACGTGGACGGGGCATGTTAAGGGAGCTGGTCGGCATATAAATATGCTCTAGAAACCGTCATAACGCATATGATTCCAAGCCACCGAAGCGTCCATGTATTCGCAGCCGGTACTTTTACTCGCTCAGCGCGACCTGATACCATTACATTACTTGAATAGACTTAACATGGTTAAGTCCCCTACATTAATTGTATATATTTTTAATTGTTTTGTCAGAATACATGTTGTATATATTGTAAATATAAAATTGTAGCTTTATGACGCCCTGTTCTATAAGAACAGTTGAAGCAGGGTTTTTCTGTAGATTTCCCTACATAACTACATCTATCAACAACTTCTGCAACATGTACACCCAAATAGCAGGCTTTATGCCAATCTCTTAGTATTATAACTTTGAAGGGGCAACCCATGTAAAGTGTAGCACCAAACGAGCAATACCAGTAATACCACATACCTAATAGATTAAATAGGTTTAGCAGCGACCGCCTATGGGTGACGCTACCTGCTGGCCACTAAGGCAATGCGGAAACATTGCCCGGCTTAACAGCAGTGTCAAGTTCAATGTCATTCTTACTGTTAGTTATGTAGTTAAGAAGCCTGTGTAATGAACAAATTAATATATGATTTGACATTCCTTAATTTCAGAATATAAGAAAATGATCTCTCAAAAAGTTGGGCACTATGCTTAATTTACCCCTAAATTTAAAATTAATAACATGTAAATTCATTTTCACGAAAATTGTTTCTGACTTAGTGACTGCATTAAAACTACCTGGGTCAATCCAGCTTGGCAATAAACAAGTAAAGTATTAAACTGCAGTAAAGGGTCGAACTTTAGGTATGTATGTATGTACTACATCCATAATTTATCTTGAAAAGCACTTTACATCTGTGAGAAACTTAATATTGCGATAAAGATATAGAGGCACTTCATGATAGTTACCAATCATATGAAGATAACTCTGGCGCATATTCAGACGTTTATTTTCTGTGATTTTATCAATAATATGTTTAATGCGGAAAATAACTGGCAAACAGAAATTTTGGACTTTATACGATGGACATCCAGTTGAATCAAGCACGGTCCGTAGACGCCATCACAGTAATCAATGTGAGAGAGAGCACAAGGGAATCGATATGGAAATAGTGAGAAGGCCCCCCTGAGCGTCCTCACTAGACCAAAAGATCCGTCTAGGCCATCGCCCAGCCTAGTGTTGTAAAAAAGGCGACGATGTTGTCTGAGGAGGCAAAATTGAGTTTCTTGATTTGGAGACAGCGTCACAATCGCGTTCTCCTGTTCACAGCCTCTGCATTAGGGGTGCCTTGCATAGTCGCATTATGTGTAGAAGTTTCCTTAACTGGTAGTGTCCAGTTCGAATCCCCGCCATAAGTCGTAGATTCTTCGTTGACATACCCAGGTATGACTGTGCTTCAGACTCATTGGGTTATGTTAGTAGTCGACATTTAGTTGTTTTATCCCATATAGCCCTAAAGTGTTCATGATGAGGTTTGAAGGGCCGGTTCCCATAATGTTTGAGCCGGTTGCCCTTCTTGCTAATTTGTTGCCTTCGCACTGTGCATGTCCTTTAACCAAACAAACAGAAATTTTATTTTGCGGGCGGCATGCTCCAGTGAATTGTTGCATTCTGGTACTGACATGGCTTTATGATTTATTCCTTTCCGGGGCAGTAGTAGTAGCCCGGCTGTGGTGCACGTTACACTGGACTATGCTCAGTGAACCCGCCATTGGGTTGGTAACCTCTTTCCTTTGTCAGGTCAGGGCTATTGGTTTCGCTATCCTCCTTTAGAGGTGCGTCTTCGTCCATTGGAGTAGAGGCATCAGGCGTTGCCAACGGCTCAGCCCCTCCAGCGTCAGCTTCCATAGGTTCCTGAGCTGGTCTGCTGATTTTGGGGTCCCACAGATGATGTAATTCAGCCTCATCGATTTCGACCTTAGAGTGGTAATGTTCTCGTCTCCGATTCCGAAGACAAGTATGTAGCCTTTCGGCTCGTTCCTACCCTCATGTTGCGACGCACTTTCCGTGTAATAGAACTATTATTATTATTTTTTTATTGTTTAAACGAGTAATGATTTTTAAGTTGTTCGATGCTCGTGGAGCTATGACGAGTTCCACCGAGAGTAGTATTAATATCCACTTACTGAATTCGACCAGATCTCCTTCATTAAAATAAACACCCGGCAAGATCGGGATGCAAGGCCCTGTAGCAAGTTGTAAAGTACGCGCGCAATTTGCCCGCTGCTCCGGAGAGAGGTTCTTTGAGGTGCGCGTCCACTTGTTCGTACCGGACGAATCGGCCGCATGAATCGAATCGGATTTTTGTAATCAATTCGTCCACTTACCCGGATCGGATCGCATTGGCATTGACTGACTGGGTGACAGGTTATAAAATGAAAATACTAGATTAGTAATTTTTATTTGTTGGTAGAACAATGAGTTCTTCTGAAGAAGAAATTGTGTTGATCGCTACGTTATTGTCAGATGAAGAAGAAAAAGCACGAACTAAATGCAGACCACGGCGTCATAGATTCTGGGTGCATAATATATGTAAAAAACGAAAACAATATGGCGAATTTCATACATTGTTCCCTGACTTAGTAGATGATGATGAAAACTGTTTTGCCTATTTTAGAATGGGTTACGCAAAATTTATGTCGCTTCTACATATAATCCGGCCAATGTTGCAGAAGAAATATACAAAATTTAGACAACCAATAGGACCCATGGAAAGACTAGCAATTACAATAAGGTAAGAGACGTTTTCTAAAGCTACAAATAATAATAATTTTAGTAGTAATTTTTATCTTTATTCTCAACCTCATGTTACAATGTCATATTAATAGGAAAAACATAATTTTTATATAGCTCTGTAAGACTCTGCGTCCGTTTCGATGCTCGAGCTATCATCGAAATTATATCCAACTAATTGCTGATTTGCTGGTATACTTTGCAAAGGTTGCAATGTAACGAAACTTTGCGATTGTTCTGAAAATATTCGGTTTGAAGGTTGTAGGGTGCTACTGTACACATTTGATCGGGGGATCTGTTGCGATTGTACGTGAGTGGATTGAAAAGATTGTCTATTTGGCAATGGCGAAGGGCTTTGCGAAGACATGGACATTGCGATACGAGATTCCACATCATTAACCAACTGGAAAACTTTTTTTTTATTTCAACCTGATCCATTAGAGGGAACGTTTTAACTGTAGTTGCCATTGATAAAAAAAAACTTGTAATAATATCTTCTTCTGGTGCCAAACGTCTTTTTTTAGAATCCAAATAGTTTTGCAGCACATATGCGGCACTAGGGTTTTCCACTGAACAGTTGCCACTGCTAGAAACACGTTTTCGTTCAACGTGTCTTTTATTAATGGTAGATGATGGTGTGACGTTGCTGTTATCAAGGGAACTGGAATTTAACAATGGTTCGTGATTTTCTGAATCCTCACGTTCTGAATCTTCGTTAATCTCTATAACACTCTGTGGGGAAGAAATATTTGAGGATCTGTTTTCTTCATAATTTATATACGGCTGTAGAAATTTTAGTTCCTCATCAAATTTCGTTTTTTTTTTAATTTGAAACTCCTTGTCCACTTTTCGTGACACATAGTCGCAATGCTTTTTTGTAGTTGTCGCGAATTCTAGACCATCTTTCTCGGCAAGCATCACCTGCAATACAAAACCCGTCTAAGATTCCTACATACATATTTATTATGATAATAAAAAAATATGGTGTGTGCTTAAGACCGCACGACAGAAGTGAAAACTTCAATAAGCGGGGTAATCGTTTGTCAGAATTTCGATCCGAGCCTTCGTTCAGGGCCTTTTTTACCATTAGGCCCGGGCCTAGGGCAAGTGGGGCCCAAAATTTGCAACATAAAAACTACATAGTTATAATTTTTTTTTAAATATACATTTCCTCATGTGGGGAAAAAATATAGGTAGTACATTTTTATTTTTATTCTTATTTATTTTTATTCAGTTTTAAAGTGACGTGTGAACAATGTTTAAGGTAAGTTATATAGGTATACTTTCTATGTAATTAATAGATTCTTTTGTAATTTATTTGTTACTGTCTTGAAGTTTAAAGTAAATTTATAGAAAACATTTTTATTTTTGTTTTTAATTTCAGATTAATAAGTACGATGAGTTGCAAGTATAAAAGTGGTAGTTTGGGTTAGAATAATAAGCGGATAATAAATTAAGGGAGAATGAAAAAAAAGAGAAAAATGAAATGTTGACATATCTTCTGACGGCGCAAGAAAACCATCATGTGTTGAAAGAAACGTCTAGTTCAGTGTATGAAGAAGCAACTAGTAATAGTCTCACAGGGTTGATCGAAAAACAAAAACACACTGACGCTGGTGACATCAGTACTTCAGAAATCCTCCCCTTGGTCTTGTAGGCTGGCCGAAGAATATAAGCTTGGATTTTCAGGAACATTTTATTAAAAACATATAAAAACAAAATACAGTAGAACCCCGATTATCCGAATCGCGATTATCCGAAATCCGCTTTATTCGAAACAGATTGCCTAAAATAATTTCTCCGTATTAGCCGAAATTGTTAGGGAAGTCCCCGCATGATCCGAAATAGCCGCCGCCGGCGCCGGCGCCGCCGGTAATTCCCCTTTCGGCTTTTGCGTCATTAGATTCGCTGCCCCAGGCGCGTTTGTGGGATTCACTGGTATGTGTGTGTGTGTATCTTTGTTTTAGTCAGGTTTATAATCGCTAAGATGGAGCAGCATAGAAATAAACGTAAACGCGTTGTTATTACTATAGAACAGAAACTTGAGGCAATCAGACGTTTAGATAAAGGTGATTTGCTTAAAAACGTGGCAAGTGATTTGGGTGTAGGCGTGAGTACCATTTCAGAATGGAAAAAACAACGCGAGAAAATTGAAAAGTGGTCTAGTGTTCTGACATCACCGCAGCCGTCACGGAAAACTATGAAAACGGGGGAATATCAAAAAGTGGACGGTGCTTTATATCTGTGGTTTACACAGAATCGAGAACGTGGAATACCAATTTCCGGACCAATTCTAAAGCAAAAGGTAGTGAACTTAATTGAAGAATTGCCAGTTATTGAGGCTCCTGATAACTTTACAGCCAGTGATGGTTGGCTGCATAGATGGAAAAAACGACACGGTATACGAGAGTTAAAAGTTTGCGGAGAAAAGTTATCTGCCGATAAGTCCGCTGCATTAAAATTTGGAGAACATTTTAATGAATTAATGAAGCAGTATGGTTTAAATCCAGAGCAAATTTACAACTGCGACGAAACGGGCCTAAACTATAAAATGTTACCGGCGAAAGGTTTAGCTTCAAAACAAGAATCTGGAGCTCTTGGTTACAAACGCAGTAAAGAACGTGTGACTATCCTTGCTTGTAGCAATGCTTCCGGTACACACAAACTCCCTTTATTGTTAATCGGAAAATCAGCTAAACCAAGAGCATTTAAACACGTCCGTCCCAACGCTCTTCCAGTGTGGTATAAAAATCAAAGAAGTGCCTGGATGGATGCCGGTCTATTTAAGGACTGGTTTTACAATCATTTTGTTCCCAACACAGAACGATATTTAAATGAACGCGGATATCCGAGAAAATGTATTTTGCTATTAGACAATGCTCCGAGCCACCCAAGTGAGGAGCAACTTAAAAGTGGAGAAATACGAGTGATGTTTTTGCCTCCTAATGTAACGTCACTGATGCAGCCAATGGATCAAGGAGTTTTAGAAAATTTAAAACGCAATTACAGACGTTTGTTATTAGAGCAAATTTTAGATCAAGTTGATAATGGTTGTAACCTCGTTGATTGTTTAAAAGAGATTAACCTCAAGAATGTGGCATATTGGATAGCAGAAGCATGGAGCCAAGTAAAAAATTCTACTTTACAAAAATCTTGGTCGAAAATAATTAAGCAAGAAATGGAACCTTGCGCAGACTATGAGAATAACAACGAAAATTTACATGAGCTCGTCGTAAAAATAGCAGGGTGTGAAAATCTTACCCAAGCAGATGTTTGTGAGTGGATTAATGGTGATGAATTGGTGGAAGAATTAACTGATACAGAGCTAATAAAAACTGTTTGTAACAATGGCGATGAGACAGTTTTAAGTGATGCTAGTGACAATGAGATAGAAATATCTGCCAAAATATCGCATTCTGATGGATTAGAAGCTCTACAAAAGGCTTTGACATACGTCGAACAACAAGAAAATGCGACAGCAGCTGATGTGCTACTTATCAAATGTTGGAGGGATATTGCTGCCAAAAATAGGAACAATGCAAAACGTGTACAGTTAAAAATTTCTTCCTTTTTTACTAAATACTCGTAAATATGTATGTTTATATCCACATGTTTATATTTTACGTAACTTTATAGGTATATACTCACTTAACATACGCATTTACTTTTTTCAATAAAAGTATTATGAGTGTAAATATTTATTTCCGTTTTATCCGAAATTTCGATTATCCGAAAGCACTGGGGTCCACATTATTTCGGATAATCGGGGTTCTACTGTATAGACAAAATAAGTGGGTGTGCGAAACAATTTGATGGTAAAAATAAACAGGCACTTACAATGTTCAGCATTTTACAAAGTTAAAGTAAACGGCGAAAAAGTCCTCCGTGAGTGGTTAGTTTATAGTCCCAAATCTGGCTGGGTTTACTCTTATATATGCAAACTTTTTTCGAAGAAAAGTGGTAACGTTAACCTTAGTGTATTTCTGTTAATTTAAATATTATTTTATTTTTACTAATTTATGTTTTGGTACAATAAAAAAATTTTTTCACTTATTTCGTGTTTCTTTTCTCGTTTTTCAATAATCTGTTATTTTTTTATTAAAATGAATGTAAATTTATAAATAATAGAAAAACTTAATTTAAATCTGAATAAAAAAACTACATAATAAATACTATTTTTAGTTCGAAATCGAAACAAAAAAAAAAACAAATGGGAGCCGAAGTCATATTGGAGCCTGAAAAATTTGTTGCAGAGATATGGGCGAAAAACGGTTTCCCCACAAAAAACCCTTAACTTTGAGCCCCGGTCCCCCCGTATGGCCTAAGGTGGCCCCCCATGGGGCGCACCTACCATAAAAATTTCGACCCCGTACCTCTTCCCGTTCTCCCGAAATTAATTATTTAAATCTATTTAGGACAAACGGGGGAAGGTATGGGGTCCCGTTTTCGTCCAGGATCTTCTTTTTACCCCGGCTACATCCCCTGAAAATTTCAGCCCTCTACCTATACGGGAACATGCCAGTAAAAGGAGCGTTACATTACATAACCGAGCGTGACGCGTAACGGCTCGGTCTCATTCAACCCCCGCAAAAAAAAACGCAAAACGCGCCTAAGAAGTTTTCACTTCAAAAATATGAACATTCTTATGGCATTACTTAGGTAATTAGCAATAACAAAAATTATATTATTTTTTAGGTTTCTGGCAACTGGAAATTCATATCGATCGCTGGCGTTCAGTTATCGCATGGGGGAGAAAACCATCCGTCAAATTGTATATTCTACTTGCAAAGCTATTTGGAAATTATTGCAACCAATTGTAATGCCGCAACCTACTCAAGAAATCTGGACTAATATAGAAAAAACTTTTTTTGAAAAGTGGAACTTTCCTAATTTAATTGGAGCTATCGATGGAAAACATATCCATATTCGTGCACCGCCAAAAAGTGGATCAAATTTTTTTTGTTACAAAAAGATGTTCAGTGTTGTACTTTTAGCACTAGTTGACGCTAACTGCAAATTTATTGCAGTTGATGTGGGCGCTTTTGGAAAAAATTCCGATGGTGGTATTTTTGCAAATTCCAACTTGGGTAGACGTTTAAAAAGCAATCTCTTTAATGTGCCATCCAGTAAACAACTCCCAGAGAGTGATATAATTTTACCTCACGTGATAATTGGGGATGAAGCTTTTCCCCTTACAACGTATTTGATGAGACCTTATTCTGGTACTCAGATCGAAGAAAACGAAGAAAAGCGTATATACAACTACCGCAAGAAATGTGTCTGAAAACAGCTTTGGCCTCTTAGCGCAACGATTTAGAATATTTGAAAGAAAATTAAACATGTTACCGGAACATGTAAATACTATTGTTCTAGCAAGTTGTTGCTTGCACAATTTCTTACAAGACGATATATGCCAAAGTATACGTAAACTAGTAAGTTCACTCAGCGCTAAATCCTTTGATGTAATTCTGCCACATTCTTTTATATCAAGTGACAACTGGAGATGACCGATGCGCTGCGTAAGTGCCCGATTGATTCGCGTGGCTTTCTCTAGTCAGAGATGTATTCAGGAGATTGTATGGACTCGTACCGAAAGACCTACTGAATGCCGGCCGGTGAAAAATCAAGTGAAACTAAGCAAAGTTGTAAAAATATTTTCATAGAAGGAAATTGAAAAAAAATTTGCTATACGGGGTGTAATTTTTAGGTGATACCACTGTTGCTATCTCAGAATCTAACAAGAATTTAACAACACTGCAAATCGATCTTGAAAAGGCATCAAGAATGGCAACTTTCTAATTTAATCAACTTTGTAGCAATAATAGTGGATTACCTAAAATATATTTAAAAATATATAATAATATAATAGTTCGGAATCTCATTTTTACTACACTTCTTTGGTTTCATGAAAGTGATCGTTATGACATGGTTTATGTTTTCGTCTCGCGTTACGGCTTTTTTGTATCGTTGATTGGACGACTAACCAAAACTAACTAAATCTATCAAAATTGGTTGTACCGTATCGGCACCGGCACCGGTTCAAATGACTACAATAAGCTGAGACTAAGTGAAACTAACCAAAACTTGATTCGACGATTAACCAAAGCTAACAAAATCTATTAAAATTGATTATAACGTATCGTAACGGGTTCAAATTACTAAAATAAGTTGATACTAACTGAAACTAACCGAAAGTTGATTGGAAGACTAACCCAAACTAACCAAACCTATTCAAATTGATTATAACGTATCGGAACAGAGTCAAATAATTAAAATAAAATGAGACTAAATGAAACTAACCCAAAGTTGTTGACGAATACCCCAAACTAACCAAATCTACTAAAATTGATTTTAATGTATTCTGAAAAGCTTGAAATGACTGAAATAAATTGAGAATAAGTGTAGCTAACCGAGAGTTGATTGTACTACTAACCCAAACTAACCAAATCTATCAAAATTGATTATAACGTATCGGATGACTAAAAGAATTTAAGACTAAGTGAAACTAACCGAAAGTTTATTGGAAAACTAACTTAAACTAACCAAATCTATTAAAATTGATTATAATGTATCGGAACCGCTTTAAATGACTAAAATAAGTTAAGAATAAGTGAACTAACGGAAAGTTGGTTCGACCACTAGCCCAAACTAACCAAATCTACTAAAACTGATTATAACGTGTTGGAACCGGTTCAAATGACTAAGGTATAAGTTAAAACTAAGTGAAACTAACGGAAACTTGATTCGACAAGTAACCAAAACTAACAAAATCTAATAAAATTGATTATAACGTATCGTAACGGGTTCAAATTACTAAAATAACTTGATACTAACTGAAACTAACCCAAAATAGATTGGATGACTAATCCAAGCTAACCAAATCTATTAAAATTATTTATAACGTATTGGAACCGCATTAAATAACTAAAATAAGTTGGGAATAAGTGAAACTAAACGAAAGTTAAATCGAGGACTAACCTAAACTAACCAAATCTTTTAAAATTGATTATAATGTATCGGAAACGCATTAAATGACTCAAATAATTTGAGAATAAGTGAAACTAACCGAAAGTTGGATCGACGACTAACCCAAACTAACCAAATCTATTAATATTGATTATAACATATTAGAACCGCTTTAAATGATTGAAATAAGTTGAGAAAAAGGGAAACTATCTGAAAGTTGAATCGACGACTAGACCAAAGTAACCAAATCTACTAAAATTGATTATAAAGTATCTGAACCGGTTCTAATGACTAAAATAGGTTGAAACTAAGTGAAACTAACCAAAAGTTGATTGAACGACTAACCGGATTAGGTTGGTTAGTTCGGGTTAATCGTCGATTCAACTTTCGGTTAGTTTCACTTAGTCTCAACATATTTCAAATATTTGAACCGGTTCTAAGACGTTATAATCAATTTTAATAGATGTTATTAGTTGGGTTAGTCACCAAATCAACTTTGGGTTAGTTTCTCCTAGCCTTAACTTATTTTAGATATTTTAATCGATTCCGATACGTTATAATGATTTTATTACATTTGGTTAGTTTGGGTTAGTCGTCGATTGAACTTTCGGCTAGTTTCACATAGTCTCAACTTATTTTAATTATTTGAACCGGTTCCGTTACGTTATATTCAATTTTAATAGATTTGGTTAGTCTGGGTTAGTATTCCAATCAACTTTCGATTAACTTCACTTATTCTCAACTTATTTTAGCCATTTGAAGCAGTTCCGATACGTTATAATCAATTTTAATAGATTTGGTTAGTTTGGGTTAGTGTTCAATTAACTTTCGGTTAGTTTCACTTATTCTCAACTTATTTTAGCCATTTGAAACGGTTACAATACCGACGTCATTATCGATTCTAATAGATGTGGTTAGTTTGGGTTCGTCGTCGATTCAACTTTCGCTTACTTTCACTTATTCTCAACTTATTTTAGTCATTTAAAGCGGTTCCGATACGTTATAATCAATTTCAATAGATTTGGTTAGTTTGGGTTAATCGTCGATTCAACTTTTGATTAGTTTCACTTTGTCTCAACTTATTTTAATCATTTGAATCGGTTCTGATACGTTATAATCAATTTCAATGGATTTGGTTAATTTGGGTTAGTCATCCAAACAACTTTCGTCTAGTTTCATTTAGTCTAAACTTATTTTAGTTATTTGAACCGGTTCCGATACCTTATAATCAATTTTAATAAATTTAGTTAGTTTGGGTTAGTCGTCCAAACAACTTTCGGCTAGTTTCACTTAGTCTCAACTTATTTTAGTTATTTGAACCGGTTCCGAGACGTTATAATCAATTTTAATAGATTTGGTTAGATTGGGTTAGTCGTCCAATCAACGTTCGGTTAGTTTCACTTAGTTTCAACTTATTTTAGTCATCTGAATCGATTTCGATACATTATAATCAATTTTAATAGATTTGGATAGTTTGGGTTAGTCGTCGATTCAACTGTCGGTTGGTGTCAGTTATTCTCAACTTATGCTAGTCATATAAAGCGGTTCCGATACGTTATAATGATTTTATTACATTTGGTTAGTTTGGGTTAGTCGTCGATTGAACTCTCGGCTAGTTTCACATAGTCTCAACTTATTTTAATCATTTGAACCGGTTCCGTTGCGTTATATTCAATTTTAATAGATTTGGTTAGTTTTGGTTAGTAGTCCAATCAACTTTCGGTTAGCTTCACTTATTCTCAACCTATTTTAGCCGTTTGAAGCAGTTCCGATACGTTATAATCAATTTTAATAGATTTGGTTAGTTTGGGTTAGTGTTCAATTAACTTTCGGTTAGTTTCACTTATTCTCAACTTATTTTAGCTATTGAGTTTGTCGTCGTATCAACTTTGGGTTAGTTTCACAGTGCCAAAAGATATTTAATATTTACAAAGCATTCCGTTATCGTTATATAATATGTACTTATAAAAAAAATCTGACACCTAGACGATTTTTCCGGTCTCGACCTTCACCTAATTTTATTAACGTATCTATTCACTAATCCGACTATAGATTTCTCCTATTTGCCTTTGTATTTATTGCTTCGTATATATTTCCACCGAAGTCCGAATAAAATATTAAAATAGAAATAAAATTAAGGATTTCCACAAATCCGACTCTGTTCTGAACACTCTGCCTACACACGAACGACTGATTAAACTAAAACGCTCTACATGCTGCCAACAATCTGCGGATTTTCGGCGGCTGGCACAAAATATTTGGGGGAGTGGAGCTACTAGTTTACATATACTTTGTATATGCCACTGGACTAATAATGATATAAACCGCCCTTCCCCAAGAGGTATTACCAACCTACCAGGAATTGGTGGAAATGCTGCAAATAAGGCACTTGAAATCAGGGACCAATTCAAAATATATTTCAATTCAGAAGTTGGCTCTATTCCCTGGCAACTGAAAAAAGTACGCGAAGGGCGTATATTCACGTAGAAAAACTGTCTATTGAGATTTAAAATTAAATCAAACATAACTGCTCTACTTATACTATATTATAAACAGTTACTTACTATTTTGTTTCGTTAATTTTCCTATTTCATGCCAAATATTCTTTCGCCTCTGTTGGTTACTATAGTTGCTATTTCGCAAGTCATACAACTCTTCATATTGCTGTACTAAAACAATTAGTTTTGCATCGTCCATTTCCATTTTTATTACTTAAAAATTACAAAACGTACATATGACACGTATGACAAACCGTCAAAAGTATTATTCAGATGCTCAGACTTTTAAAACAATATTCAGTCAAGGCCCTCTTCTAAAATTTGCAAAGTTTGTTTTTTTTTAATGGACGGTTGATTTAAAATAAATTTTCGCTTCAAAATCCACGACAAATTCATCCAAAGCCGAACGGCTATCGTCCTAAAAAAGTCCGAATTTTCGGATTTTTATACAATTTTACCATTTAAAATCGTTTTTAAACGGATTTTAGACGTTAAAAAAGCATATTATTATTTTAAATTAAACGAACTGTCAAAACTATTATTCAGATGCCCAGACGTTTAAAACAATAGACGCGTTCGGGATGCTCACGCCATTCACTCCGTGCATACCTAGAACATAGGACACTTTTATTCTCAGCCAACGCTTTTAGCTTTTACCCGCGGCTTCGCTCGCGTTGATTTTTACGGTTAGTTTTAATCCTATTTTTTAATATTCTTGAGGTTATATTTGTAAAAGTTTTTCTTGATTTTGGGCATGCCTTGGGTTAGTTTTGGTTAGTTTTTGTTCGTTGCGCCCCTGTAGCGAGCGGAGAGCTATGCGTGAAGTGTAATATTAGACATTCTAATGTAAACGTTAAAAATGTAACGCACGTCAGGCGGTATCTGTGACGGGAATGTGTTTTGCAGGCTGTCTATAACCATTAGTGTAAAACATGTTCTTTGTAACGTCAGGCAACCAATTCCAAATAAGTGGTTGCCTATATTCAGGCGTCACGCGGCCTAATGAGGCCTTAGATTTTCATGTCGATCATGACGATATAGGATATATTTACACATTATCTCGAGTACTAGCAGACTCGCTCAATTTTTTTATTAATTTACCTTTTTTCTTAATTTTGGGTTAGCCTTGGTTTAGTTTTAATTAGCACTTGGATAGTTCTTGATGACTGAGCCCTCGTAGCGAGCAAAGCGAGCGGAGGACCATGCAAAGCCATAATAATACCCTGGGATAGCCAGTTACAGTAAACGATTCCTCAAAATCCGCGCATAAAATGCGTCCATCTGTACGTATTTACTGATTACGTCAGCCGCACGCACCGACCGGCCCGGCTTTGAATTCTCTCTCGAAAATACGTAGCCGCATTCCGGCAGTTCGATGCGGCCGTTGTGGGTCAGTAGACGCATTTATATTCAAACCATGGAAAAGAATTAAATAATGAGATGCGTAAGGTGCGGCCGATTCGTCCGGTACGAACAAGTGGACGCGCACCTTTGGACCCCACCGAGTTCGTTACGGATCAAACCTGCAAGACCCCTGTTCCTCAAGATAAACCTTGCCGGTAAGAATCGCAAGGAAGAGAGAAAAACTAACTATCTAACAATAATGAACTTAGCTATAAGCATAAACGACAAATTATCAGTGGTTGACCAAACACCATGAATATTAAGGTTAAATGAAAATGAAATAGGCACCACTTAAGATCCCCAGCGAGTAATTGGGGGTAGGGAAAAGAAAACTAGGGTTTGGTCTACCGCGCGGGGTAGTGATCACGTAAACCGCTAGGATATATGGAGCGCAATAACTTAATAGGAAAAAGGGTGCGCTAATGAAAAATTGACAGATATTCCAAACAAAATAATTTAAATCTAACTCTACACTAAGCACTTATCTTTTTTTTTGTTTTCACCAAAGTTCCAACATCCACCAACCCGGTTGAGTGGAAAAAACACTCCGACGTCCAACACGTCTCGCCGGTCCAATGGACGAACTGGTCCCGCCCGGTAAGCTAGCTCCGCTAGACCAAAAGCAACAGCAACCCTGACGAGTAAGCGTACCAACAAGGTTTCGCCTGATGAAAGGCTTATCTAAATCCGCGTCCGGTGAAAGGGCAATCTATCTCCTGCCCGGGGGAAGGGCCCTAGGAATGGAAATATTCCCTAGTAACGAGTCACAACGACATGTGAATCGATTGCTCTTATATACTATCTTTCCGGGGAAAAAACAATAATTTAGCAGAAATTCAAATTTCCGATTAGAGATTTTTTTTCTAAATTTTAAACCTAATTCAATAATTAACCAAAAATAAAAAAAAAACAAAGAATAAATGACAAAAGCACCCCCGTACTAATATATTAGAGCAATCGGGATATATTAGAATTATAGCCTAATATTAGTTATGCAAAAAAAACTACAAAGATTAAGTTCGCGCAAGGGAAGCCGACATCATCAGTTAAAAATAATTGTAAAGCCTTTTAAAAAGAGGAAATACGCAGTCTAATAATTCGGACCGAGTTTGGCACCGCAAAAATAAACGTAACTAATCATTGAAAGCAGTAACTAACAGCCCTAGTACGAAATAAAAGATAAATGAATACAATTAAATGAATTGTTCATAGACTGGCACGGATAAAATTCACCATGCTGATAGAAGAACTCTAATATGATCTAAATAACGAACAAATGCACTAAAATAAACTTTAATGAAAAATCATACTAAAAGAAAAATTCGACAAATGAATGGTCTGAGTGACCCTCCAATATTATTATAAAATAAAAGGAATAACTATTTCCGAATTTAAATTCAATTATTCAAATGAAAAGTTCAAGTACGGTCGACATATCGACCCAGATGCAGCAAAAAACTTGAATAAAAACATCGCCCTGAGCGAGTTTGGCAAATAGATAATCCGGACGACTTCAATGTTTATATCAAAAGATAGCGTGCCTCTATCTTACTTTTAATCAATGGAGAACAAAGTTCAATAAAGTGAACGACTATGAACGAAAAATACGCCAAAAATATGTACTTTAAATTATACGACAACCTTAGTACGATATCAAATAATAGACGAAACTGCATTAACTAGCTCCCGACAACCGAATTTCCCAGTTTAGTGTCTAATTAATAATTAAAATCATCAACCAATACGAATCTCCGGAAGTTGTTTGCAAGAATAAATAATAAAATTAAAGAAAAACCCATAATTCCCATTGCAATGACTGTCTCCGGAACATAACAAATTCCATAAAATCAGCGGTCTTAGCGTTACTTGCACTTAATGGCTGTAGCGAAATCGAAATCAATGGTTACATTTTACCCTCGTATCTAAATCGTTTCGTATTGGTCAAGTAAATCGCACTACTGAAATTGCGGAAAATCTACATTACACTTTGTCGGAAATAAAATAAAATGATTAATTCGGCCGCTAGTAAAATCCCAAGAATAAATAACAACAACTATTTTATTCAAGTATAGAAGCACAAGAGCTTAAATTAATCTCGAACCAGTTTAACGTCACACCGAATAATCTAACCGTAGTAAAAGAACTATTAACTTTAATCAAATCTCTAATTAGGATGACGTTACGCCGAACTAATTTAGCTAAATGAAATAATACAATACTGAAGATACAAGAACGCAGAACAAACCGCAATCAATAAAGAAACTTACCTCTCTACAAACGGAGGGCAAAAGCTACACGGCACAATAAAAAACACCGCCAAGTACTAAAAATGGCTGCCTTCACCAGAAAAACTGTTTCAAAAATCCTTGCTTGGGCAAGATTGTCCCGTATTGTACAGCACTAAACTTAATCGAAAACGAATCTCAATAGCTAATACGGGAATAACTACGTTGCTAGTCGACAAAATCCACCATAAATGCCTCGGCGAAAAACAAATTTTAAGTCGACAACGACTGAAAGGCTTTTCGGAAAGGCTAGTATCTTTCAAGCTGAAAAATGACGACCCGTTCGCGTCTCGACAAATCGAGTCTCCACGCAAGAAATTTCACTGCGACGTTCCTAGACGTTCCAATCAAAACGGATTTCCTAGGTCACGCGGCACAGAAATAAAATCGAATACAAAACCGGATTTAAATTTCGTACTTCCAACGAGAGCATGATTAGTACCGGGGCGAACCAAGAATTAACTTATAGTTAATGACCAAAGCGGGATGTCACAATATTGGAATAGACACCACTTGCCGACGTTTAACGCCGGATTCTGTCCTACCAGGCGACGAAGCACAATCTTCTTCTCGCCGTGGGCAGCAATTGCCGCTAGGGGGATCCAGAGAGACGCGTTCGTCAGCTTTGGCGGTCAGCGCGAACGCCAGCAAGGGTCGCATTCTCCCAAGGCTTCAGTTTGCTGACAGCTTCAGTGAATCATGCTAGCGTGTCAGACCATCCCGATGATTTTACCGGTGTGTATCCACGAGCGAAGAACCGCCGACGGCTTTGAGCTGCTAATGGGGACAGTAAGGAAATCGCATAACATCGATATGATTTCTTTTCTGAGGACCTGCCTAATCTGGTATATTAACTTTAAATTGCAGTAAGCTCTTTGAATACATTTAGTTAGATATACTCTAAACCGCAATTCGCTGAAATCAAAAACGTTAACGCGGTTTAACGCGGCGACATCGACAGCCTGCGAACTTTCACTTTGAGAGAACAGTATATACGTATGAGGAATAAATCAGTAGTGGATTCATGTATATTAAGCTGCCTCTTTTCACCAAAATTGTCACAAATAACCGCTTCCCAGGTAGCCAACGTGACGTTATTGACGTCTATAAGACGTCAGTTCTTAGTCATTTTTGGTCTTGGACGTTCGGCGGCCAAAAAATGACGTCATTATGACGTCATTTTTAAGACATGGTTTATACGTCAACTTGTAGACGTCTTTTAGACGTCTTATAAAGGTCCGAAAATAAAAATTTAGTTTTCTGGGTCAAAACCCAAAAATCCATTGTAAGTATTCTTGCCCAACAAATCAGTGTCAGATTAACTCTATTAAGTAAAATTATCAGAAAACAAACTTTATTTTTTAAATTATCATAACAAATGACAAAAATGAATTTAAATTTTATAAAAGTAATGACAATAATAAATTTATTATATTTTTTTTCCAACTTCAATTAGTTCTATCTAGAATCCCAGGAGAGTTCGTTTCTTACGCAGATGCATCTGAAATAATAATTAAAATACTACTTATTTTCAATTTTAATTTTAGCGCGTTATGTACCGATAAGTTAGACACCTATATCACCGTCTATAGATATTCTAATAAGTCCGCTCACTCGAGCGTGCCGCGGAAAATTTCCCTCCTGCCGGCGCCAATCCCTCACCCATCGGCTACACGTCAATGTCACGGCTTAGCCGTGACTCAGTTTTCGCAAGTTCTTTCGCGATCTGACGATGTGAATTTATTTTTACGCAATAGTTTTCGCACGATTTACGCTATACGCTATTAAAAAATTTATATGGTAAGGGTAGTTTTTCTTATTGTACTGTTGATGACGGTTGTGTAACTACACGTGATCTCTCCTTCTTTCTCTCTTATGGAATTGGTAAAGAATTATTCAATTTTTCTGAGACGAAGTGAATGAAGCTAACCGAAAGTTGATTGGATGACTAACCCAAACTAAGAAAATCTATTAAAATTGATTATAATATATCGAAACCGGTCTAAATGACTAAAATAAGTAAGGCTAAATGGAACTAACTGAAAGTTGATTGGATGACTAATCCAAACTAACCAAATATATTAAAATTTGTTATAGCGTATTGGAACCGGATCAAATGACTTAAATAAGTTAAGACTATGTGAAAAACCGAGTTAATTAGACGACTAACCAAAACAAACCAAATGTATTAAAATTGATTATAACGTATCGGAACCGGTTCAATGTCTCAAATAAGTTGAGACTAAGTGAAACGAAACTAACCGAAAGTTGATTCGACGACTAAGCCAAACTAACCGAATCTATTAAAATTGATTATAACATAGCGGAACCGGTTGAATTCATTAAAATAAGTCGAGACAAAGTGAAACTAACTGAAAGTTAATTCGGCGACTAACCCAAACTAACCAAATCTATTAAAATTGATTATAACGTATCGGAACCGGTTCAAATGTCTCAAGTAAGATGAGACTAAGTGAAACTAACCGGAAGTTGATTCGATGGCTAACTCAAACTAATCGAATCTATTAAAATTTATTATAACCTAGCGGAACCGGTTGAATTCACTAAAATAAATCGAGACAAAGTGAAACTAACTGAAAGTTGACTCGGCGACTAACCCAAACTCACTAAACCTATTAAAATTGGTTATAGCATATCGGATTCTGATCAAATGACTAAAATAAGTCGAGACAAAGTGAACCTAACGAAAGTTGTTTTGACGACTAACCCAATCTAACCAAATCTATTAAAATTGATTGTAACCTACCGGTACCGGTTGGAATGACTAAAATAAGTTGAGACAAAGTGAAACTATCTGAAAGTTGCTTAGGCGACTAACCAAACTAACCAAATGTATTAAAATTTATTATAACGTATCGGAACCGGTTCAAATGTCTCAAGTAAGTTGAGACTAAGTGAAAATAACCGGAAGTTGATTCGACGACTAACCCATGCTAACCGAATCTATTAAAATTGATTATAACCTAGTGGAACCGGTTGAATTCATTAAAATAAGTCGAGACAAAGTGAAACTAACAGATTAAGCAAAAATAATCGAAACTAACTTTAATGAATCAAACACGCGCATTGCGACGGGCGCGCTACACGCTTGACCAACCCTGCCTAACACTAAACTAAAATTAACCCCACCTAACAAATATAACCAAAAAAATAAAAATAAAACATGCCACCGACGGGAATCGAACCCGGGCCGTAGTATCACAAGCACAGAAGCTGATCCTGAAACGCAACTGCGCATGATTGCAAATAGTTATATCCCAGATGCTAGACGCTTGTATAGAAACGCAAGAAATATAAGGAAATAAAATACCTATACTCAGCAAGAGAAATATTCATGCGCCTCAAATCCTCTTCTATACCTTTTATATAGAGCAATGAATAACATCAATTCTTATCACTATCGCTTTGCCTCGCTTTAATAAGTTATATAAAATAATAATTTCAGGAATAATAGATATTATATAGAGATATATTTTAAATTCAGCACAACACAACTATTGACTAACATAAAATTGTCAAATAGAAATGTACCATTTTAATTTAAAATCATATAGAATTAAAGAATAAATCTGGCAACCCAGCCTTGTCTACAAACCTGCCATGTACCGTCTGCGAGATTTCAATAAAAACAAAACAATACATTGAAAGTCGGCTGAGAAAAGTACTAGCAATTACAGCAGATTTGTACAAGTCATTAATGATTTTTTATAAAAAAAAGTCACATGTAGCACAGTGTACGTGATAGTAGTGAATACTTCGTTATCGAGTCTCAACTTATTTTGTTGTTTTGAGCCGGTTCCGGTAAGTTATAATCAATTTTAATGGATTTGGTTAGTTTTGATTAGTCGTCTAATCAACTTTCAGTTAGTTTCACTTAGTCTCAACTTATTTTAGTCATTTGAGTCTGTTCCGATACGCTATAATCAATTTAAATAGATTTGGTTAGTTGTCTAACCAACTTTCAGTTAGTTTCACTTAGTCTCTACATATTTTAGTCATTTGAGTCGGTTCCGATACGTTATAATCAATTTTAATAGCTTTGATTGGTTTTGGTTAGTTTGGGTTAGTCTCAACTTATTTTAGTCATTTGATGCGGTTCCGATACGCTATAACCAATTTTAATAGATATGGTTACTTCGGGTTAGTCGCCGAATCAACTTTCAGCTAGTTTCACTTAGTTTCATCTTATAGACATTTGACCTTTCGATACGTTATAATTAATTTTAATACATTTACTAGTCGTCTAATCAACATTCGGTTAGTTTCACTTAGTCTGAACGTAGGTATTTTAGTCATTTGATCAGGTTTCGATGTGCTATAACCAATAGACCTGGTTAGTTTGGGTTAGTCGCCGAATCAACTTTCAGTTAGTTTCGCTTTGTCTCAACTTACCTTAGTCATTTGAGTGGGTTCAGATCGGTATAATCAATTTTAAGAGATTTGGTTATTTTGGATTAGTCATCGAATCAATTTCCAGTTAGTTTCACTTAGTCTCAACTTATTTTAGACATTTGAACCGGTTCCGATACGATATAATGAATTTTAATACATTTGGTTAGTTTTGGTTAGTCGTCTAATTAACTTTCGGTTAGTTTCACTTAGTCTCAACTTATTTTGGCCGTTTGAGTCGGTTCTGATACGTTATAATCAATTTTAATAGGTTTGGTTAGTTTGGGTTAGTCGTCGAATCAACTTTCGGCTAGTTTCACTTAATCTCACTTATTTTAGTCATTTGAATCGGTTCCGATATGTTATAATCTAAGATTTGGTTACTTTGGGTGAGTCGCCGAATCAGCTATCGCTTAGTTTCACTTAGTTTCAACTCGTTTTAGTCATTTGAAGCAGTTCCGATACGTTATAATCAATTTTAATAGATTTGGTTAGTTTGGGTTAGTCGTCCAATCAACTTTCGGTTGGTTTCACTTCGTCTCATAAAACTTGATTAATTCTTTACCGATTTCATAAAAGAGAAAGAGGGAGAGAGAGAGAGACTTTATCTCTATTGCGAGACGAAATTTCCAAAACGTGTCGTTACATGCATGGCTTTGAAAAATCACTTTCATGAATCCAAAGAATACCAAAATAGCGTAAAATTTGTGGATTTATAATATT
This sequence comes from Pissodes strobi, assembly GCA_016904865.1. NCBI lineage: Eukaryota > Metazoa > Arthropoda > Insecta > Coleoptera > Curculionidae > Pissodes > Pissodes strobi. The sequence continues at coordinate 41,800 of JAEQML010052161.1, forward strand.
TACCTTCACCCAAATTATGTATAAAAATTGAATTATATATGAGTACAAGTAAGTTTGATCGCTGTTTTAACCACTAAGTAAGAATAAAAAAACCCTAGATGGAAAACACTTTTAATGGTTGAGTTAAGTTATGGGTGTGGAACGGGTTAGTTGGTGTTTTCATTTTTTTTGTGTTAAAGACAACATCCATTGTGACAACGCATTTGTCATATTAATAACAAAATGTAATAAGATATCGATACCTATCGACAGCCCAATATATCAGGTTAAAATTGTTCCATTGTTGCTATTTTCCTGTTATATTTTGTATCTTGTGTTCGTAATTAAACAATACCAGTTGTACCTACTCGTATTTTTATCCATATTGTAGATAATATTTCGTTTATTATAATATTAAATAACTATTACAAAGTAGTATCATTAATGAGTTATAAATGAGACAGAGAATGTCAATAATTGTCAGTGGCGGACATATCACCGGGCAGTTCGGTGCGCCGCCCTGGGGCCCAAGGTTCAGAAGGGCCCCACGATGCCGCGGATCATAAAGTATTTTTGTGTTAGGGGCCCATAAATATCTTTTGCCCTGAGGTCCACGTATCCCTAGATCCGCCGCTGCATTCATAACAAATAAATAATCCAAACGTTAATACGTAATCATATTCATATCATTTATTCCTAATAGAACGCTCCCCGTATCTAAATAATCAAGTGGCAGTTCATATTGATCGTGCACCGTAGCTGCACCCATTCGTTTGCTATACAGTAGCCGAGTGTGTTCAAGGTCAACGGCAGTATTTTCCACGGCACGCTGGAGTGAGCGGACTTATTAGGATATCTATAGACGGTGCCTATATTACCGGCAATGTCATTATTAAAATGTTCGGCGCAACACGACTTCGGCCCTTCGGCGTTGTACGGTGTGAATGTGAGCATTGTGACCGGGCCGTACGAGAATTCGAAGACCTCGTTGTACGTAAGGTGACCACACGTCCCGCATTTTGCGGTATCGTCCTTTCTTTTTGTATGCTGTCCAGCATTTCATGCGTCCCGCAAAATGTCCCGCATTTTAGTTCGAGGAGCGAATTAGCCTTTTTGTCCTTTTTTTTAACGATATCGATTATTGTGCTGTATCGATATGAAGAATCCAATCTTGACGAAAGCCGGAAACTTAGTTACTCCCGATTTTAAGGCCGGGCCCAACCTAACCTAAGAGGCTTCCGTTTCGTCTTCGGTTAAGTGAACACGCGTTTTGTAGCTGCTTCTTTGTCGCCAATTTGGCTAAACACGTGGCTATCGTTCAGTGACCGTTGTTTCTCCCCGAGGAGGAATGTGGGGTCCTAGCCAGAAGACATCCACAATTTGTCTGTGCTTGAAAGGGTTCAGCTCACAGCTACCACTTTACGTGCTGGACACCTTGAAGGGCCAAAAGTATGGGCCATTCAGCCAACATTCCTTTAAACTGCATCTCTACTGGTCAATGGAGGGGAATTTTTCACACATCGAAACATACAGGGTGATCCCCTA
>JAEQML010052162.1:0-43310 GCA_016904865.1 Pissodes strobi
ATATACATATACATATACATATTTATTTATTTATAAGTCATGCTACCTTGTATGGAGACATTAAAAATATAGAAATTGATATGTTCCACTCAGACAAACAACATTGTAATGCAATGTAAATAAAATAACAAACCAATTAAGGCAGTGAAACTCTATATATGCAACATCTTACCAAACCAATGAATATATTATCAAGTAGATACGATAATAATGGCAGCACTAATTACTCATTTAAATTGCCGAAATTTCCCAAGAGAATAAAACTAATAAATAACTAAGGACAATAAACTTGTCTAAACAGAATATATGCCACATATTTTGAATAATTTGAAGACAGATGGGTAAGAACATGCGGGCTATGAGAGAGATTGATAAGCAATATAGGTAGATACATTAATACGTCAAAGTGAGTTGAAGAGTAAGTGTAACCTCTAGTATCTAGTATATCCAAACATTTAGTTCTGTTGCTGTAGAAGGTCATGTATAAAGAAAGACCTATCAAAATCTGGCCCGATAAAAAAGAAGTTTAGGTTTCCAACAGTACAGAAATATCTTTAAATCATCATAAATCAAATAAAGCAGTCACTGGTAGTATTTAACGGATTTACCAAATTGCATACTTAAAATATTGCAAGAGCTTTTTAGTCTGTGGTTGGATTCTTTATTTCTTACATTTTAATTTTTAGAGTTCAACTGTTGCACACGAACGCATATTACCTTGAGACCTGGACCGAAACAGTAAATGCCAGTACAAGAACAGACCTATATGTTTTCTTTGATCGATCCTATACCCATAGCTGAGAAGTCTTGGAAATTTCTCGCCTTTTTACTTTCTACAAATATCAGACAATTTTATTTTATTTATCAAATAAGTCGGGGTTTAACGTTTAACATTAATCAGTTTGATACATGGTTGCTATTTTTATCATTTTTATCAACAACGTTTTTTCGATGCACATATATTCAGTCGATGATTTTGGATTTAGGTCACCGACAGTCAAAATATTCATGGTTTATAAATCGATATATTTACAATAACATGGCGATGAGCCATATAATAGTCTTCCTTTTTTTTCGGCGAATATTTGCAGCCAAAAGTGAAATAAATTTTTAGTGTGGAATAATCGCGGAGATTGCCCAAACCATTAACACAAATATTCGTTTGCTAGATCTCAAGGATAAAGTTTAATTAATATTTTACACCTCATATTAGTATATTGTGTAACTAGTAAGAAAAGCAAAACATTCCTGGACGATTGTGGTCCAGGAATGTGCTTTCCTACTACTATTTTTTATCCGTTCGGAATTAATTAGAATGCGTACTTACAAAAAAAAGCCAAATATTACTCTAAATAAAAACGGTGTTTTAAATTTAAACCCAACATGATATCAAGTTTTGAGTCGAGCGAGTAACTACGGAAACTACAGCTAAATGATACTTTTGATAAACGTCAGATCTGACAAACAAGGCGTTTGAATAATGTTACATTCCCGTCCTAGGACGGAAATGTGATATTCCCGTCCTAGGACGGAAATGTTATATTCCCTTACAGTTATTGCCTATTCTCGTACAGTTATTGCATGTTGTTAAGCAACGAATACAATATAACTGGAATGATGACTTTTGCAGTGAGAAAACACATCGGTTTTTCGTCCGATCGAATAAAAAAATATGTATAGCGCATAAGTTTGTATACCGACATATCTTTACCGTAGTGTTAGGTACACTCTTGGGTACACTGTTCAATGTAACTTTAAACTAATGATATTTCAATCTCCACTGTATTTCAACTGTAGTTGTGGAACAATTTTAGGACTGTGGCCGACATAGGCAAGAAAAATCTTTAGAGTAAGTTTCGGAGAAAATGATCAATTTCAATTCGCCTGAAGTGAAAACTTCGTTAGCGCCGTTAGCACGCTGAGAACGGGAGTGATTTGAGGCTCGATGAAACGAAAAAGCGACACTAAAAAGAGATCTATAGAATGTAGCTTGCTAGAGAATGAGATAGAACACAACTATACAGTTTTTACATGTTTGTTAAGAGTAAAAAGTAAAAAGTAGCTCTCGTCATATGAGGGACAAACTGCTCGCTTTAGGGACAGGGCCTGATCTAAGCATAAGCTACCTAGACTACAGAATATGGACTCCCACCATAAATGGTCCCACACCACTATACCACTGTCCAGGTAAAAAATTTAAAATGAAATTTTTAAAATTATTAAAATCAAGTTTTCGTTTTTATTAAATAAATAGATACAAGTCTGGTAATCGTAATCATCATTCAATATTTGCATCTGGTTCAACTTAAGGTGGTGTTTAGGTGTTTGGCCAGTCTGACGAGAATATCTCTTACTGTCTGCCAGCCGGGAGTTTCATGAAGGCGACAAAAGACACGGAGCACATACAGGAGAAAGGGAACCAATACTAGAAAGGAAGCGTTGCTGTCGCATATAAGGAAGCCGCACGTGCCATGCATAATGTCCTGGCTTAAGCGTTCAACCTAATTTCGAGACAAATGATTTATGGATAAATAATTACCAAATAGTTAAAGTTGAGACTGTTTAAATACATTAGTGTGTATAGTTTTAGTTTTAATGCTAAAGTTAATAGTTTATACAGTCGACAATGAGTATTAAGATAAATAGTTAATAACTGCTCGTGAGTCCTGGTTCTGAAGTAGTTTATTCACAAGGAACCCGGTAAAAACTAATAATGTAGCCATTAATAATATAGGCCTATGCCTACTGTTACCGTTTAGCTTAATTTAGTAATATGGACCAAAACAAAATACGAACTAATCGACATAAAATGACCGCAGAATTAAAAAACGAAAGTGCCAAACGAAAGATACAAAACAACGAAGAAGCCAAAGCACGTCGTTTGACCGACTATATTAAATAATTTTAATGAAAGTTGCTCTACTGTTCCAAAAATGATGATATATAAATAAACGTTCACCTGCGTGCTCAAACCATGTTGAGCCTCAGAAGTTTTAAGAAAACGATCCAGAGTGGCAAGTTCAATGAAAATAATCAAAGAAGTTGCCGAGCGCCTAGGCTCAACTCACTTCCTCTTTGAAAAAAAGTCAGTTAAATTTTATTTTGGTTGAGGAGCAAAATATATTTAAAAAAAAATGTCTAATCTTTTACCTTTCACTTTACTCTGGGAAGCGCTAAGTGGTTTTTCCGAATCACGTTCCGTTTCCGTGCCGGTGGTTCCGGTTTCCACAGTAGGAATCTATGGACATGACGGCGCTCCCAGGATGAAAATATTCCAGAGGTAAACTCCCCAGCCATTCGGATCTCCGGGTGCCGCGCCGGGTGGCCCTGGGTGCCCTTCATGCAACGTTTCCCAGTCAGCAAGGATACCGAACCAATTTCGAAAAGATTTCTGCAACATAAGAAGCCTAAATACAAACATTAATTCGGTACACCAACATCTACAAACAAATAGACTACACATACCGGCCTTTACAGGAGCACAAGTATTTAAACATAAGTTCGGAGTAGGGCAATTGAGAGTTACGGAGAATCTCGAGCAATTGTGTTGGATATTTTGAAGACATTCAACATAGTTTGGCATGACAGATTGGTCAACAAACTGCCGTCCGTCGGATTGTCAGTGGCTCTCTGCAGCTAGCTTGCTAGTTTCCTTAAGAACCGATCTCTGCACGTTGCACCTGATGGACACATCTCAGGCACATTCACCATTAATGCGAGAGTGCCTCAGGGCGCAATACTTTTAGCAACTCTGTTCCTCATCTATATTAATGACCTGCTGACCGAAACCAATAATCCTGCTTACAGTTTTGCAGATGATAGTGCCCTTGTCTCCCAATTTAGATCAGCCAAGCCTTTGCCAGCAACTGATACTTATCACCGTAGACAGGAGCAGATTACAATAATTAAAAAAATCTGGAGAAGTTTCGAACTTTGGGCGATAGGATGATAGGAATTCGGTCCTATTCAATGCAGCAAAAACTCAAGCAACCATGTTTACAAGAAAACCAATACGGCGGGCCCTTACATCATTATGGTACGTTCCACCATTCCTTCATTCTCGTCAATTGGACTACTGGGTGTCTCGGTCAACAGCAATATGTCCTGGCATGACCACATTGCTAACCTTGCAAAAAACAGCCTCGCGAAAGGTTGGTGCGCTATTTTGCAACAAAAACTGTATACACCGCAGCAGCTATTCTTGCTCTACAAAGCGCAAATAAGATCGTGCTTAGAATATTGCGCACACCTCTGGGGTGCCGCACCCAAGCACACCCTAAAGCTGCTGGATTGCATTCAGAAGAAAGTGCGTCTCGCCGGCGACCCGAAGTTGACCCGGGATCTGGGTAGTCTGGAACCCTGCAGACATGCATGCCGTCTCCCTGTTTTACAGATATTTTAAGGACAGATGTTCCCAGGGTTTGGCTCGCTTCATCCCGTCCCCAGCAACGCTTGTCGGACGGTCACGCCAGACGGCAAGAGCTCACCCGTTCGTCCTACAACTGGAAACACCTAGAAGGTCGCGTTACAAGGATTCCTTTATCTGGCGCACTGCATCACTGTGGAACTCTCTCCCAGGATACCTGTTTCCCCCTAATTACAATCTACAACTATTCAAGAACCGTGTCAATCAACATCTTCGCACACACACTGCTTGTGAAGTACCCTTTAGTGTGTGCGTGGCACTGCCATAAAAATATGCGTATATCTCAGTTAAAAATTGCATTTTTAATTAACCATTTTATTACAGCTTCTGTAAATACCACTGAACTCAAAAATTAAAAAAAAAAAAAGATGAGATGTTTTAACATACGAGATTTGGCAGATCAAAATTATTATCTCAACATCGAATCATAAAAAAAGAAAGTGTCTGAGGATGCAAATCTGCAAGTGTGTTGCAATTTAAATGGAAGTTGTGCCAAAATTACAAAAATAAAATTCAGAGGTACAAAAAACTGTCTACACAAGCTTAAAGCTTAAATATCATAAGTCGCTAATTAAATTGATATCTCACTATGGTATTAAAAATAAACGACATTTAAAACAGATAAACATTCTGAATTCCATGTGTCAACTTTTTAATTAATAATTAATATCTTTTCGCTGCGAATATGATTTAATTGGTATAAAAAATAATTAAATTAATATTTATTAAATAACAAATAATAACGAGTTATTTTTTGCCGATCCTTAGACATTTGCTTATGATGTTACGGCAGCAGGTAAACCGAACGCTTCAAACAGCGAATGCCGAGATGAATGTCATTAAAAATTAATGGTTAATTTCTATATGACCATACCACGATAATAATTTTAAAAACGTGGTATTCAATAACTGCAATTTTTATTATGGGCTCCAACCTTTATTGTAGAAGATAAGGTACCAATTTTGATTCTCCCTTTAAATATCTGTGGGATCATGAAAGCAAGCAAGGCAATCTAAGTAAGATCATTGGCTGAACCTCGGAAAAGCAGTGTATAAGATATTTGTTCACTTATCTTGTTTTCTTTTTAAATCTTTTTTTAGACGCGAATAGCACACTTTTTTCTGGATAGTGAAAAAAACTAAGTTGTCATGCTCGGTTGGCGTCGACTTCAGACAAGCGACTTTAGTTACTACAAACCATTGTTTTATTCTGATTGATCTCGAAAACGGCTGCGAGTGAAAATTTGGGATTTGGCATGTTGGGACTGCCTACGGTAAATTGCTTTTAAAGATCAGATTTTTCGTTTACTGCGAAAATCTGCAGTTTTTTAAAAAAATTTCTTTGATGCCTAACTGTTAACTAAAATCTCTTTAGAGCTTAAATTATTTTCGTAAATTTTGTTAAGGTCACGAATGTTTAAAAATTCCTGATCAAGAATAAATGTATGCTGATACAGGTGGTGCTCCTGATGCAGATGGCAGTTTTTGGAATTTTGCCATAAAAAAGTTGTATAAAATTGAAAAAAGGCTTCTGGCGTAGAATTGGTTACAACTTTGGAGGACTGGTGGCTTAATATCAGGAAAAAGAACTCGGAGGATTATAAAAATTTTGTTGTGAAGGTCAGAAACTTGTCATTATAAAAATAAAATTTAGTAGATTATAAATTAGAACTCATACATTTATTATTGTTTCAGGTTATGTGGAACAGTGGAACTCATGTGCAAAGCAACTTCAAGCAATATACTTCACCAAATATCATCTCAAATTTAATCCAACGTAGGGTTTGCTGCAGCAAGAGCTGCGCGTATTGCAAAATGCCGGCGATCGCAAAGATATCACACAAAAAGAATAACAAGTATTGCTGCTCTTACTAATGAAACGTATGATTTTTTTTAAATATGAGATAAGAATGAAGCTGCTGGATTGCAGCGAAAGCTATTTCACGTAATATCACATGAACTAGCGTGAAGGGGTAGTGAAGTTGGCTAAAGTTAAACATTTTGCTAAAGAAAGAGAACATATGGGAATGTTCACATGAAGAATCGAATTCAATCATATATTTACTAAGATTTCCCAAAATGGATCAAGGAAACTGGCTGATTGACAAGAAACAGTAAAAATTTTGATGAATATCCTGTATACGACTATTTGAAAGATTTATGAAAAAACGGGGGGAAGCAGTGCAGTTAGCAGTGGACGGATTTTTTGTGACAAATAATTCATACTAGAACGAACAATTTTCGAAGGGTTGGTAAAAAAATAGTTGTGTTGGCTAAAGGAATCGGCATCTATAAATAATCGGCACTAATGTTAAGAGAGTCAAAGTAACATATCATTCAGCGAGAGCCACTCTTGTGTTAAATTTAGGAAAAACCAGGAACGACAACTGATTAAGAATACCAGTCACAGTAATCCTCAGTCCTAAAAGCCATACCTTCAAATGGATATAGGTCACCACCAAAATATAATTTACGCGATGAGAGAAGAGCATTTATTAGAAAATGTCAATCGAAGCACTAGCTATAATATACATCAACAACGTCAAGGATCACCAATACTTCCTACTTATATGGTTCATAATAATTGCGTTTTTAATATCTCCAATAATTATAACAGTCAAAAAGTACTTAGCAAACAAAATTACAGTTTTTTATTCAATCTGCTTATTGTTGTTGCTTTGTTATCATTATCCATAATAATGTGTTATAAATTACTTACATTGACCTATATTATTTACTTTTTAACTATGTAACCAAACACTTTCCAGTTCAAATAACTGTAACTTTTGACGTCTGTAAGTTGTAAAAGTTTTTGATTCCAAATTGCTAATTTACTTTAATAGTTGTATTTTTATTATTTTTCTTTTTAAGTTTGTGTAGTTCAATTCAGTTTTTTATGCCAAGATTCAGAGAAATTAAAAAAATTAGCCCATAATGATGTTAATCCAAAATTTTAACAAGTAGGTACCTACCATAGATACCTACGAATACTTATTTTTAAAATTCCCTAAGCTCTAGTTGCATATAAATAATATACTGAATTAATATTCCTACCAGTACATCATGTTTGAACTTTTTTACTACAATAGGGGAAAAATGTATAAATAAGTATTAGTATATTACGCAACGAGCATTTAATGATGGCTATTAAGACACGAGCATGGAAGTTACGATACAATCCGTAGGCGAGTGTCGCAACGAATGCGTGGGTCTTAATAGCCATTAAATATGAGTTGCATACACTGTTTTTTCTACGATCAGTCATAATAATGAAAAATAATCTTTAATCTTTAAAACTTACTAAGTAGATTGTCTATGAACTGTCAAAAATAATAAATCTTAAATCGGTCATTGCCATGACTGTCTTTGATATTGACCGAATAAATATCACTATGATGTTGAATTTTGATTGGTTATAACCCAGCTTAATAATGAAACGTCAGTGTCATAATGAGCTTCATTATGATACTGGTAGTGAATGTCTAATATAGTATATTAAGATACTAGTTTTAAAAGACCATATTTTATGGCACGAGCACGAAATTCGGAAACGACCCGCTTAATTTATTTAAGTCGCGATCAAAAGTTGGACGGCCATCTTGTCACTTTTGACGTCTGTATTAATAGGAATTCCATTCAAAACGATGTCGAAATTTTTGCTAATGCGCCTTGACATTGAACAATTTTGTTAATATCATAGCAAGCAGTCAACAAAAGTAGTGTCGAAAAGAGCTTCTTTTCGACACTACTTTGCGTATCGAAAAGACTTCTTTATGATACCAAAATAGAAAAATCAATTAAAGTATAGGAGTGGAAAATAGTTATTTGTGTTTTTAGAGCGTAAGGTAATCGATGGCCGCTTGAGAAAGAATGAGCGGAGCGCGGTAATCATTCGAAAACGGCAATCTTACTTTGGGCCCGAAAAACACACGGAGCTTTTTTTACAGCCGCTTTTTTTTTAATTAAATGCACATTTTTCTCCATACTTATTCTGAAATTTGCAAAGGACTGTCATTTTTAACATATCAGCTTTGTTCTAGCAGCGATTTCAAACCGTACAAAATCATCCGGAATTTGCGCATAGTAATATACGCGTTCTAGCAAAATAAATCCGAATTCGGACTACAAGTCAGATGTTCTAGGGACAATAAAATTCAGTTTGCAAACTAGCTAAAAACCGTCAAAGTAGTCCAGAGAAATCAGCAAGGATTCTCAGTCTGTGACATGCGCAGAAATTACTAATTTTGTATTGTTTCCATGTCACCACGCGAATCCATCCAGCCGGTTGATTTGTTCTTGATTTTAATATGTTTGGACATTTTAGGTGCATTAAAGACAGAGTTTGGCTATATAGAAACTAGTTTGTTACAGTGTTTTGTGTTAAATTTTGTATTGCTGTTTGACATTACGTCGGCAAACGGCAAACTCGATTTATCGTCTATGTTGGGAATTGAAACCTTCGGCAAAGTGCACTATACCGGAACAGATTTTTTGCACCCGACGCGCATTTCGCTAACCGCTAAAACTAAAGTTTTAATCATCTCCTCATGATGCTAACATGATTAGCGAAACGCGAGTGGAGTGCAAAAATTCTGTTTCGGTATTGTGGATCAAACTCTGTTTTAGTCGATTAATCGAATCTAGGACTGTTTTTCGAATGACAATTTTCCGAAAGACAGTTCTTCGAAGGACAGTTTTTCGAATGGACAATTATTCGAATGGATAATTATTCGAACGGATAGTTTTTCGAAAAGACAAATATTCGAAAGGACCGTTTTTCGAAAATATTAAATTATAGAAAACAAAGGTAATTTTAAAAAAGCAACTAATAAAACGTTCAAAAGGAGTGCGCGCGATACACCCCGGTACAAAGGTAAAAGGGACGGAGACTTACTGTGCAATAGCTTCTCCGCCGGCCGTGGTTTCCTACTTTCCGACTCGCCGAAAACACTGATAATAATGCGGCTGGATGGATCAAAATGTACGATCTTTATCGTAGGTATTTTCTCTTGTGACATATTCATATCTAACGTACAGGATCGCATCTTCTTATGACAGGCGTATAGGCGACTATAATATAAATGTTAATAGGTATTATTAAGGCTTTGCATGGCCCTGCGCTCGCTTCGCTCGCTACGGGGGCTTAAGAAAAGGAAACTAACCAAGTGCTAACCAAAACTAACCCAAGGCTAACCCAAACTAACCCAAAATTAGGTAAAAAAGGTAAATTGATAAAAAACAATAAAAAACATCTGTTGCGACCGACGGGAATCGAACCCGCAGCGCCGGAATGACAGGCAAGAACGCTACCTTCTACACCACCGAGGCGTTGCAGAAATGGTAAAAGGGACTAACCCAAACTAAATTATAGATTCGAAAAATGGTCCATTCGAAGAATTACACATTCGAAAAATTGTCGATTCGAAGAATTGTCTTTTCGAAGAACTGTCCATTCGAAAAAATGTCGTTCGAAGAACTGTCGTTCGAATAATTGTCATTCGAAAAACCATCCGGATTCAGATTAATCGTGCTATGCCATATGCCAATGAAATCAAGGTGGATTTGTTTGGTACTCCTTTTGGTCGTGTTAGGTTCTCTCGGCGATAGTAGGTACTCTTTAAATTTGAAGTAATTCACTGTGATTGTTGTATTTATTTTTTAAATGTTTATTTGATTGTTGCTTTTTATTTTGTAAATGTTTTATTGTATTTGAGCTACACCACTACCTGCCATCGTGCGCCACACCACTTATTTTATTATATTTTAATATTCAATTTATTCTCATAAGTCATGTTCGACTGAAATTAATTGTGTTGTATTATAATTATTTTCTTAGTTTTAAGTTTCATTGAGTTGTATTGTGACTTGTAAGTACTATATACGATTGGGTTGAATTAATAAAAAAATAAATAAAAATTTATCGTCGACATTAATATTATTGTCCATGTTATTCAACAACTGTATTATTATGCTATTGCTGAATATAAAAAACAAAACATAAACAAAATTGATCCAATGAAATGTCACCTGAAATAAGCGTTCTAGCAGATAAAAATCTCAAACCGTTTGCAACCAAGTCGCGGCGCGAACATGCGCAGTTGGTGAATCCGGCTTCAAACCGTCCCAAATTTTATGCTCGAACAAACCTATTGTTACGTTTTTCCCGTGTGTTCTAACGAAATTACAACTATTTATATTTTAAACTACTGCTCTCTTTATCCTTTATCACTCTATACAATTAACACACTAGACTACTCTTATAACTTTCCAACTATTAGATCCTTACAATTCAGAACTCAATGATTAACTAACTCCAACTCACCCCTATCCGCTATTTATATACAATCTAAAATCTATCACGAATACTCCGGAAGAAGCGAGGCATCTGTATATTATTCTCGACCGGGCATCGGAAGCATTCCACAATTCTTGAATCTTCGCGGCCGGCGATGACTCAAACGTAGACGCGACAAGGCTAGTTCTTTGTGGTAGCACAAAAACATTCGGACGGTTGCTTGCCGTGACACTATTATATTCGGGCATATTTAGAACAGGAGTGCCAGCAATAACTGTAACAAACGCACGACTGTCATTTATTTATTTTCGGTTGCCATTACTATTCATAGCACACTCGACGGAAAAAGTGGAAAAATGTACGCTCAAGAGCCTAAAGTAAGGATACGCGGCATTCGTCGATTTTGCGATTACATTTGAATTTAGTAATTAAATATTTTGCGCGCGGCTGTAGAAAATAGTTATTTGTGTTTTTAGAGCGTAAAGTAACGGATTACCGCTTGAGGTTACCACATGACGCGTAGCGGAGCGCGGTAATCTTTCTAAAACGCAAACTTACTTTGCGCTTGAAAAACACACAGAACTTTTTCTACAGCCGCATTTTTTAAAATTAAATGCACATGTATCTTTATACTTATTCTGAAATTTGCAAATGACTGTCATTTTTCACATATTATATTCGGGCATATTTAGAACAGAAGTGCCAGCAACAACTGTAACAAACACACGACTGTCATTTATATATTTTCGGTAGCCATTACTATTCATGGCACATTCGACGGAAAAAGTGAGAATTTTATTTTCCTTGTACGCTCTAGAGCGTAAAATAAGGATCCGCGGCATTCGTGGATTTTGCGATTTCATTTGAATTTAGTAATTACTTAGTTTGCGCGCGGCTGTGTAAAAAATAAAATATTGCTTCGATTAAATTCGTGGCAAATATCGCGCGCTTTAAAAAAATACTTCTCAGAGATAGCCATCGCAGTTATCTTGGCGTTGCGTCATAGAAACGTGTCAACAATGAAAGATTCGTTTTTTGTAATTTTATTATTTATAACGCAACAAGTAAGCAGCATGACACCCAAGCAAATTAATACTAATACGAATTCGAAATCGTACGGTTTCTGCTCCTTTTGTAATGTCATTCAGCATATTAAAGCACATCATAAAAATGTAAAATATTTAATATATCTGGTGGAACAATCTAACTACATTTTTTGTGAAATTATCCCTTGCTTTTACCATAAATCTAGTGTACAGAAGAATAAACAGGTGTCGCAGTACTATTTTTACTTTATAACATATTGGCAACGAATCCAGCAACTATGTGTCATACTCACCACTGAGGAAAGAATATGTACAAATATTTTTAAGGCATTATCATGTCGTGAAATTATTAGGTAAACCAGATTTATACTTAATTTGAGTTAAAATAAGTAATATAGTCAAAAGCGATCTTATCGTGCGGGTCCAAAGGTCACAATTTTCAGTAAAAACTTCATTCGTGGCAGATTTTGCGTGTAAAATATGTCAAAGGAATGACATTTAATGAAAAATGTGACCTTTGGACCCGCACGATAAGACGGCTTTTGACTATACTAAAAATATTTTCTATAAACCTCATTGTTCGATCATTGCTGTCAAAGTCAAACGAGGAAAACTTCCACCTATTTATCACACATGTAGGTGTGCATGGGTAAGAAAAATTTCCAGGAAATTTATTGGTTGTCATAACAACAATATGAAAAAGATAATACTAGACTGGTTAAATGTAGATGGTATAAAATTTCCGAAAAAATTAAACAATTTTGATGACATTTTCTGGGCGCGTACCTATTTAAAAAGGCGTCCATTACACGACGTGTGGAGTGTCACGCCTGGAGTGTAAACTGTCGCGCCACGCGCCGTGTGATTGGGTCGACGCGACGAGTTTCATGCGGCGTGCCGGGTATTTTGCCAAACAAAATATAACACGCTGCTGCACAATCGAGCATCCGTTTTCGACGAGCTGACATGCTGAAATGAACAAACTTGTCAATCTCCAGGCCGTGTGATCGATAAGCGTCTGGGTGCACCGGAATTGATTTCAACCTTTATTGGAATATTGCGATATTCCGCGCATGAGCATGCGTAATGCGTGTAAAGCTTTTGGCACGCAAGGCTTCTAATTGTTGGTCAATTGCTTCCAAAGCCTAGTGGTTAGATGGCTGCGCTTGTGAATCTTGTGATATGACGGCGCAAGTTCGATTCCCGTCAGTGCCGACAGATGTTTTTATTTTTTACAGGAATTGTGAATTCCTTTTATAAATTTGAGTATAATTTGGGCTAGAAATGGGTTAGTTTTGTTTGATTGTAATAATGTGGTTCACTGTTTCATGCGTGGACAGATGTTTTTATTTTTTTTTAGTTATGTTTATTCCTTTTTTAAATTTGAGTTAATTTGGGTTAGATGTGGTTAGTTTTGTTTGATTGTAATAATGTGGAACACTGTTTCATGCGTGAAGTGAAATAATAGTCAACGTTTCATAGGAATCATATGATATACATGCGTGAAGTCCCGGAATATCCGAATATGTCAATGGATGTTGAAATCCATTCCGGTGTACCCAGACTCTTGTGTGTGATTGCGATCGTCAAAATGCCGCGCGTCGGTCACTAGGCGCGTCACTCCGCACGCCACACTCCAGGCGTGACATTCCTGTAATGACGCCTTAAGGTCTTCCAAACCCTATTGAAAAATAACGAGTGGTTTTTTGAATGTGTATATTTTTGAAAAAGACGTCAATTTGAGTTATTTACATAGACAGTTTTTGGGAGAAAAATTCTCTAAATGTTTGTCTGTTTCGAAAGTGTCGGGAAAATATGGGAACATCGATTTCTAGGTGAAAAAATATATTTTTGATTTTTAATTAAAGCCAAAGCCAAGAAATCGATCTCAGATTCGTAAACCTTGTGATCACTGCCATAAAAAATTTCTATAATAATTTTCCGTACGAGATTGGGAAAAACGAGAAAATCGTTAAATTTGTAACAAGCAGAAAATCGCAATAAATTTGCAAATTGTTCAATATTTTTACAAATTTACGACTCTGATTAGATTAGATAGCTTTGCTTTTGCTGCATTACGGGAAATTTTCAATACTTTGATATGACGTTTATGTTAAAATATGTAGATTTGTTTTACATTTAAATGCCTGATATATCATTGTAAACGGTTTGAAGCTGGAACATGTTACAGAATCGAAAAACATGAAAATTTTTTGGCGAATAGAGGATTTTATAGCGGATTTTAAAGAAAAGTTGTACTTTTAATATATCGATGCTTATAGTTTGTGGGTTCGTTCAGTAAGTAGATTAATTTGCCGGAAATCTATTTAAAACGATGTGAAGATAAGAAAATGCGGATAATTTGGAGGCTTTTCAGCAACAAGCAGCAGTTTCTGCAGGTTTTATAGGAGATTTCGAGATAAAATTTTACCTTAAGCATCGAAGTTCCGGCAAGTGATTTCAAAATATAGAACAGCAAAATTGTTGGGGGAACACCCCAACATGTGTATCAACTTATTGTTTTCACTGTATAGTTTGGTGATAACACTCTGTATGTGCGTAGAATGCGCCATACCTAATTAAAACCCAAATAAATTTATTTTACCCCAGGTAAACAGCAATTTGCGCATTTAAAACATTCTATTTCAGTTACTCCTTAGTCCGAACCTGGATTGTCGGTACAATAGATTCCATTATATGCAACAATCGCTGGAAAGCAAGTTGTCATTCTTCGTGAAGGCAAACGTTTTTGATCGCTTTCAATTTAATACTTCTTTGTCTCCGTCGATGTTACGTAAACAACATAATGTCAAATAAAGCAAAAACGTGTTTTTTACCCTCAAATGCGTCCGCGTCCGCGCAATTTCCCGCTTTGTTCTCCCTGTCCGCGGCGCGGCGGTAGGAAAAATTAGCTTTTAGTTTTAGTGCCTTACAAACACTCAACAGTGAAGCAGCGGTTCAGTCATCGCTCTGCTTGAGTTTGGCGCCAAGAACATCTACCCAGTCGTAGCTCTGTTTAACGCCAAGATATTTAATCGTTTTCTCATTTGTTTGCACAGATATTTAGAAAATATCTGGTGAACTCTGTGTTCCATTTTTTCAACACTGAATTAAGGTTTCTTTGGGCGTTTTAACGCATTTTCTCGAGACATACAACCCGTAGCGTCTCTCCTGTTGAAGAGAGAGGAAGGTAAAATGACAGTGGGAGAATTGTAGTTGGAAGATTTATTCCTGGACTCAAGATTCGAATAAAGTTTCGAAGTCTTATATCTCTGGTGAAGTTAAGTTGAGAGAATTGCAGAAGAAGTAAAGTAACACGGTATTACTGTGAACGGAAAAGCAGTCAGTTGAAATTTTGAAATAAAGAAAGTATGATTAAATTTAGTAAAGAGAGAAGTTCATGTTAGATTCAAATAATCAAGAAGTTTTGTTAGATATTAGATATTTACTCGTAATTAACCTAATGTAAAGTATTTAGTTTTATGCGCGAAAAGATGAATGTTTGAAAGTAGTTAAAAAACAATTTATATATTGATTGATCATATTTAATGCAGATTAAATCATGCATTATTAAAGTACAAACCTAATTAGCGTGAGGAAAACATCAAGGGATGCGATGAGCAAAAAGTGGAAAATGCGCCGCAGACGGAAAAAGAAGCGACTAAGAATCACGGGCAATATTAACCCCGATTGGCTAAATTTTCTCGCCATGTTTGAACAATAAATTTTCTCATTCTTGGTGATGAAACTAAATAAAATATTACTAATCTTTATTCAAATTAGTATAACCCTAACTAATCCACACTAACCCAGCACACAAAATTCCGAATTCATATTCTACTAAACGCGGAAATCAACAATACTTATTATTCAACCCTATTTTATCTCAAATAAGCCGGGAATTTTCATCTAATAGGCGTCGGTGTTGACCGCGATCAAGGTCACATTACTAGAATTAAATGACCGTGGACCGCGATCCTTAGACGCGCGTGACGAAAAATTGTCTGAGACCGCATCTAAACTTTGCCAAAATTTGTTAATATGTTATTAACTATTACCTTTTTTTATGTCATGGGATAGAAAAATGAATCAGCAAAAAATAAGACCTACATCATACATATTATATTAGCAACAAAACATTTTGTCTGCTTACTCACTATTGAATAACAAAAACGGAGACAAAAACATAGAAATTAACTTTTAAAATTTTTTGATTTTTTTATGACTTAATAATTTGCAATTTGTCACTAAAAGGCAAATTACTGAAACATGTATGGAATAGTTTTTCGATAATACAGTCACATTTCTCACCAGAAAACGCCCACGATAGAACAGCCGAAATGCGACGAGATGTGTTTACTCAAACGCATCACCAAGAACTTAAAACTTCCCGCCTTCCTAGAGAAGGTTCATTGACTACTCGCGGACAACACAATGTTATTTCCCGGATTCCCGGCCGGTTGATGTGAAGTACACCGACGCATCCTTGCATCGCATTTTTCGTTCGCTGCAGGTTTCGTTGGATCGGGGTGGTCGCGGTCGATCAGTTTAATTTTTTTCTCGATAGGTATTAGTTATGTACTATGCAGAAAAATTCCAGAACAAGCAAGATGGATGGAAATTTATTGTATTGAAACAAAAATAAAATAAAAGACAACTGAATATTGTGGAATTTGAGATTTTCTAAAGGGATGCGACGCATCACTCGCATCCATGCACGCTACGCCATTGCTAAAAACCAAAAATTCGTACAATCGCGTATCGATTTTTCGTGTAACGTTTAATTGGCAATCAGAACATTTTCGAGAACTCTAAAATCGAACTCTCAAACACCATCAGTAAAGTGTCTGCTAATCGCTATTGAACTACTTGGTAAAATTGGAAATTGATACCTCATCAACCGAATTTCGCAAGGACCTCAGCAATTTGGACCTGGACTACAATCGCCTTCAAAGAACTGGTTCCTTATAAGTTATGACATTTGTCCTAATTAGTATGTAAGTGCAATTTGAAATTAATGTCGGACAATGATTTAACAAATTTACTTGATAATTTAAAATTAAACCTTCAACTGGCTCTGGCTCCACTTCGAATAATTTAGATAATTCGGAAGTGCTTAGTAAATAGTTTAGAAAGTAATAAACTTTTTTCTTTACCAAAAATAAGAGAAGAATCAGAATCTCATATAAATTCTAACAGTAATATTAAACAAGAAAATAAGTTTGATATAGACGTATGTCCTTTAGAAGCACATATTCCTAAATTAAAACTAACTAAAGATTATTTTTCTTCAAATTTAGATAGTAATCATTGTAACGATTTAGAAATTATCGAAATTTCAAATCAAGAAACAATGGCGCAATTTAAACCAGAATACCTTAATTGCGTTCTCCAATTCGATGGGAACCCAATCGAACTAAACAGATATTTATCAACATGCAAATTATTAATTGACAATTTTTATGATAGGACTAATGTTATCGACGTTTACTTATTAAACTGTTTGATTGGAAAACTATCAGGCAACGCCAGATTAGTGACCAATGTACAAAATGTCTCCACCTGGGACGATTTAAAAAATACCTTAAATAAGAATTTTGCTGATAGGCGCGACGAGACTTGTCTCAATAGAGATCTCGTAATTATGCGTCAGAATAATAATAATGAATCACCACAAAACTTTTACGACCGACTTTTAGAAGTTCTAAATTTATTATGTAATTATGTAGATTCTCATGAAAATGTCGATAATGTCTTAGTCAAGCGTGCCATGTATAAAAAATTAACAACATTTTTATCTGGCCTAAAAGAACCTCTAGGCAATACAATTCGTTGCATGAGACCTGTTGATTTGGCAGAAGCTATTCAATTGGTAATTCAGGGAAATAATATTAGATATTTTCAGAATCATGGACCAAATAATGTAAATAAGTCGCAATTTAATAGTAATAGGCCTAAACAATTTAGTAATAGCTATCCTATGCAAAGAATGTATCCCACCATTTAATACTAATTTTAACACACATACACAACACAATCAATTTAGACAAAATTTCCCATCACAACCGATTGCTATTAGAACTAACCCAAATATTCGACCACAAAGGTTTCCGACGAATACTTAAGTTTTTGGCAGGCCACAACAAAATGTATTTAAGCCTGACCAAAATAAACAATTCCCAAAACCTACACCTATGAGTACTACATCTCGAATGACAAATCCACCTGGAAGTCAAGGTCAGACTCAATTTCGGAACTATTTCCAATCAAGACCAAGTCAACCCCAAAATTTCATTTCGGAAGAACTGTTTAATACCGAATTAGAATCAGCTAGTGAAGAATATCATCACACAATTATAGTGCGCCAAGCGAGTGAACCTTAACGACGACTGAGGGGCGGAGAACTAGCACGTAAAAAAATCTTGCCTTCTCATAGGCGCACGAGGTTATTCTTACCATATTATTATTGATAATATTGATTAGTTTAAGACGTCAAAATTAATTACAGTTTTTTTATGTTACAGTCTTATAGTACAAAATATGTCATATAATAATAATATCTCATTTTTATAATAAGGCTAGTGTTCTATGATATTTGTTGTATGTATTACATAAATATGTTGTAGTAATAAGTAGGGTTCGTTTCCCGAAGGTTTTGTATCTACATCATCGATGACGTCGCTTAACCTGGAAAAAAGGGTTTATCGTAGCTAATCCGAATATAAAATCTTTCAATTTTTGTATTTAAAGTTAGGCTATATTGAAGCAAGCATGTTCCAAAACGCTCTTTATAGCACGTTCAGAATTGTTTTGAAATACAAATTTTAATTTAGAATAGAGTTCAGAGAGGTATCCCAAAATATAGAAATTAGTTAACCGCGTAGAATAATCACCAAATGCAAGAAAAATATAATGATTAAAAATCTTCAAAGATATCATCAAATTAAGGGTCTGGCGACATATATGTTGTAGTAGTAGTAGTAAACTCTCTATTGGCCTTTTTCGTGAGAAAATTCAGCCAGAAAAGACCTCTATACGGCTTAGTTTGAGCTGGGGCGACCCATTCCAGATAAGTTACACCTGGTGGATAGAGGTACTATTTTTAGAGCCCTTCGTATGTCGAGTATGTACTCCTGGGGGCTTAGATTGTTGCATGTACGGCTTGTTTTAAGGTTCGAACACCACCGGCTGGACATTCACACACATTTAATTCTTGTACATGCCCGGTTAGAGTCTTATGCAAAGGGGCTTCACACAATGCAGATATAACCAGTTGCTGTCAGAGATACTTCCCATCTCCGCAGGGCCCACAGCCCCGATCTCCTTCAGATCACGTATCACGTGCAAGAATCTGGAAGAATCTTCGTAGGAATCGACCCTACATTAAGCGACCCACCCTAAACACTGTCCTAGCCGGCCACGACTTCCCTTTCGAACCAACGGGGCCCCCAACGCTTTCTGCCGCGAATCACGTGCACTTCCCGTGCGAAGTCAGGTTAGAAAACCAGGCTCCCTTTCCACGTCCGAACACCGCCAACTCCAAAGCGGAAGTCCGACATATAGGTTGTGTCGATTTTGCAATTTTTTTTCGCTAGAAAAAGGGGTGTCCTATAAAGTAGTTTAAGCCAAAAAAAAATCGGATGATCCGCCACATTTGAGCCGAAAAAATATCCGCGTTTTGAGCCTAAATTGCCCTAGATGGGCCAACTTCCACTACGACTTTCCCAGGTGTAACGCGAAAATATTGAAATTGTAACGTGAAAATAATGAAATCTGGCACAGTGTTTCCAAAAGTTGCCCATTTTCTTATGAGAATAACAGTGTTTGTTTACTATTTAATTATATTTAATATTACACTTCACGCATGACCCTCCGCTCGCTTCGGTCGCTCCGGGGGCGCAACCAAACAAAACTAACCCAAACTAACCCAAGGCATGCCGGAAATTAAAAAATAAAATAAAATTTGTCAGTCGAAAATGCAAATATATTTTAGTTTGTTATTCTTCATTTTGGCATGTCTTGGGTTAGTTTGCGGGTAAGGTTTGTTTGGTGATGCCCCCGTAGCGAGCGGAGGACCATGTATGAAGTGAGATATTTGACGAATATATACATACAAAGGAATAGTGTAATTGAATGAGTGTCTCTTTTATTCCGATTAATGAATGCAAATGCACATTAAAAAATCAGCCAAGCAGCCACGTTTACCAAGAGGGCCTATCCGGCGGGCCATGATATCATTATGGCAGGATCGACCATCCCTTCATCTTCATACAATCAGACTACTGGGTGTCTTGGTCAACAGCAATATGTCCTGGCATGACCACGTTGCTAACTTTGCAAAATCAGCCTCCCAGAAGCCTGGTACGCTATTTTGTAACAAAAACTGTATACACCGTAGCAGTTGATCTTGCTCTGCAAAGCGCAAATAAGACCGTGCTTGGAATATTGTTCACACATCTGGGGTGCCGCACCTAAGCACACCCTAAAGCTACTGGATTCCGTTCAGAAGAGAGTTGTTCGTCTTGTCGGCGGAGTTGACCCGGAATCTGGATAGTCTGAAACACCGCAAACATGTGGCCGAGAAGTCCCTGTTTTACAGGTACTTTTACGGCAGATGTTCCCAGGATTTGGCCCGCTTTATCCCATCCCTGCCAGACATTCACGATAGACGGCAAGAGCGCACCGGTTCATCGTACAACTGGAAACACCTAGAACATCGCTTTACAAGAACTCCTTTGTCTGGCGCACTGAATCACTGTGGAAGTCACTCCCAGGACGCATATTCGGATGTAACAGGCAAGATGTCCATTCGGCTATGCCGAACATTTCTTCATATGTGACGTGCACGATAGCATTTAGTCGGATGTCAGGACTGTTACATAGAATCAACAAATAAGTCTTCAATTATTTAAACACTTCATGCATAGACCTCCGCTCGCTACGGGGGCTCAACAAACAGAAACTAACCAAGTGCTAACCAACTAATTTAACCCAAATTTTTTATTTTATTTTTTTATTTTGGGTTAGTTTTAGTTTGTTGAGCCCCAGTAGCGAGCGAAGCGAGCGTAAGTCCATGCATGAAGTTTTTAAATAATTGCAGACTTATTTGTTGATTTTATGTAACAGTCACGACATCCGACTATATGCTACCGTGCACGTCACATATGAAGAAACGTTCGGCATTGCCGAATGGACATCTTGCCTGTTACATCCGAATATGCTCCCAGGACATCTGCCCTTATTAACTACTCAAAAACCGTGTCAATCAACGTCTTCGCACACACACCGCTCGTCGAGCACCATAGGATCTTCCTTTAGTGTGTGTGTTACTGCCATAAAACAAAATCATTCACCTAAATAAAAAAAAGAGTCGAGACACTCATAGCACAGCATATTCAGTACCAGCTAGTCATATCTATCGAAATCGGAAAGTTGGAGTGTCGGGCACTGCGCCTACCTAGGAGGGCCCTGAGCGGTTCAGTTCCAGAGATGAATTTAAAATGAATTTTCGCTTCAAAATCCACGACAAATTCGTCCCAAGCCTTGGCTATCGCCCTAAAAAGTCTGAATATTTCGGATTTTTATAAAATTTTGCTTTTTAAAATCGTTTTTAAACGGATTTTAGACGATAAAAAGCATATTTTAAATTAAACGAACTGTCAAAAGTATTATTCAGATGCCCAGACGTTTAAAACAATATTGAGTCATGATCCTCTTCTAAAATTTGCAAAATTTGGTTATTGACTTTACCAACTCAAAGGATGCCGCCGCAAGATGACTAGCTGGTAGTGAATAAGCTGTGCTTATAGCGCATCATTTTTCCAATGAATTTTGCTAACGAAACTACAGTAATCCTCTGGCAACAGTGTGCCTTCTTAAAAATCTCTGTTTGGGCTATTGTGACATTTGACAGTAAAAAGGAGGATGGATATTTACTAGTAAAATTTAATTTTGTTTAATTGGGCTATGAGTCGCTTAAAATTAGGACCGGAACAAAACGGAGGCCTCTCGTTCGACGAAAATGTCTCCTAGTTAATATTTTCACCCGAAAATTGATTTTCAAATGTGTTTTGTCTATATTTCTAGTGCTTTTGTGAAGTGGCGCTGAAAATGTGTGTCAAATCTGGAACTTTGAGGGCATTTTTTCGGCTCAAATGTAGCGGATCCTCCGATTTTTTTGGCTTAAACTACTCTATAGGACACCCCCTTTCTAGTGAAAAAAGTGAATGTACAAAATCGACAAAACCTATATATCACCAGACCCTACAAACCAAATAATATAAATAACCGCACCGTTCGGCAATTTCCACGCCAATGGCTAAAGCAAGTCGCTGCTGAAATTTGAAAATATGTAAAAAAAGTTAGGTGTTTGTCTAGGGTCAAAGTGTATTTAATATATCCTGCCACCAATCAGGAAATTGCCTCTCCGCTAAAAATCAAGTAAACGTCGCACTGTTGCCCGTTGTCGCGTATTTTAAATAGCTTGAAGGCGAATAAAATATACACAGTATATTTATTCCGGATTTGCCTGTGCAAATAAAATAGTAAATAATAGAAGATAGTGGTATTAAGGATAATAACAAAATTAAGTATATAAGTAGAAATTTCAAATATGTAAATTCACTATAGGAAACTAGACAGAAAATAAATTAGGATTATTGGGAAAAAATGTGGCAACATCTAAATATGCGAGAACATTTTTTGTCCGCATTCTTTTCATACAGGTTCTTTCATTTGGCAAACAGTACAGTGATCAATATTTTAATTCCCACTCCAACGCGGAAGAAATTGAACACGAATATTATGACCAAAACGAACCAATTGATCCGCATCCCTATTCTTACGATGATATATCACAAAATGAAACTCGAAATTTTCAAGAATTCTCGATAGAAATCGAAAAGACATAGTATATAATCCACCGATTATATCATTTAATATGAATAGTGCCAGTGAACTATCATATATTGTATTTCCGAAAACAAATATAAAAATTCTCATTGACTCCGGATCAACCAAATCATATATTGATTCAAATTTAGCTAATTAATTATACCCAAACTGCAAATGACCCGCTTTTCGTGAGTACAGTATTTCAAAAATCTGCTCATAAATTCAGTGCACTTATACTTGCATCCAAAATATTTAATAATGTTTTCAATGGTTTAATAGGCTAATAAATAATAAAGGATATCTTATTACACCTTAATAAAATCGATCTTAACAATTTTGAAGATTTTAATTACAATGGCCAGATATTCTAAATTACGAATCGATCATTTAAATTTCGAAGAGAAAGAACAAATTTCAAACTTATCTTGGGAATATTCGAATATTTTCTACCAAGAAAACAGTGCTCTTACTTTTACAAGTAAAATTAAACACAGCATTAAAACCACTGATGAAACACCTATCTATACTAAGACATATAGATACATACCCATTTATTCATAAACAGGAAGTAGAGGCAAACAAAAAAGATGCTAGACCAAAAAATAATTCGACCCTCAAATTCGCCATGTTCCTCACCTATTTGGGTGGTACCTAGGAAACTAGACGCGTCGGGTAAGCAAAAATGGAGTTGTAAATTACCGTGCTGTCAGTAATGTAACTATCGACGATAGATACCCATTGCCGAATATTTCGGACCTTCTCGATATGCTTGGCAAGTGTCAATATTTTGCAACATTAGATTTAGCGTCAGGTCTCCACCAAATCGAGATGAACGAGTCTGATATCGAAAAAACAGCATTTAACACGGAAAATGGACATTTCGACTATCTCAGAAGCCATTCGGGCTCAAAAACGCCCCCGCTAGCTTTCAGCGCGTTATGGACTCTATTTTACCATTTACCATTTACAAAATGAAAAGTGTCTTGTATATTTAGATGACATCATTATATTCTCAACATCTTTACAGGAACACATTAATAGTTTAAATTCAGTATTTCAACGCTTAAGAGACTCAAATTTCAAAATACAATAATTAGACAAGAGCGAGTTTTTACGTCACGAAGTTCCGTTATCGACAATCGACGTCAGATTGTGACACCGGAAGGCGTGAAACCGAATCCCGACAAGATTTGGGCTATTAAACGATACCGAAAACAACTAAACACTAAAACTAAACACTTAAAAGGCTTTTTAGGATTGTTAGGTTATTATCGAAAATTTATTAATAACTTCGCGAAACCACCGAACATTAACTACGATAAGAAGGCCCACTCAACGGGATTTGCGTGTTCAGAGAGCGCTACAAAGGAATCGTAGTTTATTTTCTTCGTTGCCTGGTAACGATCGGCGAACTTCGCCGCACACAGGTTGAATTTAAATAAAAGGTGGCCATAAACGATATTTTCGTTTGCAGTACATTTAATCAAACTTACGTTATGGTTTTTTATTATTAACACCAAATAAATATTTTGATAAAGTTTGTATTCAACTGGCTCTTTTAAAAATCTATTAACGTTTTTAATTAGTTATTATTGGTAACAATACTCAAGGTTTGTAATAACCAAGAGATTTTGATTTCGTGTTAATGAGTTTACCATATTTCCGAATGCAAATATTCTGGCAAAAGGATAAGCTGGTCTATGGCCGCCGCGTCAAAGGTCGCCTGCCAACTAGTGGTGTCGATTTTCGTTACTTTTGACTACTCGTTACTTTTCGTTACTTTGGTATAAAGTAATCATTTCAAATATTCGTTACTTTGATTACTTCGATTAGTAGGTATATTTTGGGTATTGTATGATTTGTTACTTTCCCCCTTAATATTTATCTATGGTTACTATCGTTTATCATAATGTTTACTGCATCTTTATCAATCATTATAATTTTTATTTGGCTAATAAGAAAATTCTAAGTGCTCTTGTGAAATACTGTTTAATTACGAACGTGTATGAAGTTAAGGCACTTGCTTCATATATTTGGCTATTTGGGTCATCAACAGCTTTTTTCATAATTATGAAATAACAGAGATACGTGGTACGAGGAAACAAAACATGTATGTAACGCAAACTGCAAAAATGTTCATTATTACATAGTAAATAATATAAATACTTTATAATCTGTGTATTTACTTATGAACAATTCTCATAATAATCCTAAAGTACTAGAAAACTAAACAAACACAACATATCTAGAATATAAAAAAGATATCAAAAATACAGGTACTCATAATCCTAAAGTACTAGAAAACTAAACAAACACAACATATCTAGAATATAAAAAAAATATCAAAAAATACAGGTACTCAGAGGCCATAATTACAATGTAAAAATTATATATTTTGTACATTCTTTCCCTTCAGACTACTTCTTCTTTCTGAAATTAAGTAGTCCATTTAATATAAGGTCTATAATGTCACCTTAGCTCATAAATTCGATAAGGTCGCTGATCGACATACCTTTCATAACCAAAATTCATTAGAACAATGGAACAGCACTGCAAATATTTCAAAGTAACGAGACGAAATACGAGAAAATATGCTGCGACCACCCGACCATAGCGGTGAGGCCCGTAAGTGCCTGCCGACTACCGTGTAATGTAATATGTAATCACTCTATTCAAAGTAACGAAGTAACGATAGAGTTCTCGGTTCGGTATTCGGTACTTCGGGTATTGAGTAGTTACTTTTTTGACACCACTACTGCCAACATGATTGTTTTATTTGTATCATGGCCTGCCGATATTCTTCTAGTTTTCGCGCGGGGAAGGAGACACACCGTTGACATGCCGATGCCGCCGCGGAGAGTGATTCTTCTTATCATAGAGTTTTGACTAAATACATAATAAAAAGATAAAAACTGTACTATACTGCTAACGTGCTAACACAACGTTGAGGTTATGTGTTGGTGTTATACCTAATTGTGCAACAACTGAAGCCAGATTATCAGAATATGGCGCGTCGAAATGAGGATCCCTTATTGGCTAAATTTGTAACGTGCGCAGTTTTCCCTGTTGCTGTCTTGTTTGAGCATTTATGTTTCTCTGTTTTTTGCTTCATATGTTGTACTGTAAGTATTTTCAAAATGGTTTTATGTCTTTTAAATTACCCTTAACGCAACGCATTATTAAATTGGAATTTTAAAAACTATATCTGTTTTAAAGTCGTCGGTACGGTTGGGCAAGAAATTGAATAACCGATTAAACGCTTAATATTTTAGCAAATAACTGAATAATCGATTAATCGAAATAATCTATAAATCGATATTTTCTGAAATATTAATCGATAAGTCGATTAATCGGTAATTTCTTAAAAGTGAATCAATTAATCGATTATTTTCGCCCACCCCTAATCCCATAATATTGTAGTAAGTGAAACTGAAGCTGAAATTTCGGTAGAATCATTATTGCTGATGCAAGACTGATGTTATTATAAAAAGAAGTAATAAATACTATGGCTGAATCAGCAGATAAAATTTATAATTTAGTTTTAATTTGTAAATATGGCTTTGATATTACCTTGTGAGAGTCAGAATATAAGCAAGTGTTTTTGAACAACAGCTGCACTGATGCTTCTAGATTTTTTACTAGTTTGGTTCCTATTAGATTAATTTTTAAAAATAGCGATAACTCTGAAATACTTGTATGGCGAAATTGCAGGCTCTCATCAACGCGTTTCTGTCGTCCTCTTAACATTAATTTTGCTCGTGAGACTCCGGAATTAACCGTTGAACCGCAAAAACAAAATTTGGATCATCGAATTAAAAATTTAAAACCCTTTTTTTACAACGAAGGAGCCCTTAATTTTCAAAATAATTTTTTAATACGGTTTAAGAACATACAAATAATTTTTATACATGATTTTTATCGTTAGTGATAAATGATAGATACACCCTATATATAAATATAGATGATGAGCCAAATATTCAACAATTATTTGTCTAAAACACGATATATTAAGCGTGTAATACTTAATAACTTTTATGCCTTATTTCTGGTAAACCTTATTATGGCCAGGTTTCCTAGAAATTCGACCAGTGTGCGCCGGGTCCAAAGGTCACACGCCAGTATCATGCTAGTTTTCGCGCGGGGAAGGAGGCATACCATTGACGTGCCGCCTCGGAGAGTGAATCTTCTTATCGTAGTTAATGGTCGGTGGCGAAACTGACAAAACCATTAACTAAATGTTTGAAAAATGGTGCCAAAATAGAGCACAATAAAGATTTTGTCGATTGCTTTGAAATGTGTAAAAATTTACTTATCAATGAACCAATATTACAATACCCAGATTTTTCTAAAACATTTACTTTGACAACCGATGCAAGCAATGTTGCCGTTGGTGCAGTACTATCGCAAGGACCAATCGGTCAAGATCTTCCAATTGCTTACGGATCACGCACGCTCAATGATTCTGAAGTAAATTAGTCAACTATTGAAAAAGAGTGTTTATGCCTTGTATGGGCTCCGAAATATTTTAAGCCCTATCTTTTTGGCAGGAAATTTAATATCATTACAGATCATAAACCACTCCAGTGGCTTTTCTCATTGAAAGATCCTTCTTCAAAACTTTTACGCTGGAGAATTAAACTTGAAGAATTTGATTACACCATCCTGTATAAAAAAGGCAAACTCAATACAAAAGCGGATGCATTATCGCTCATAGAATTGCATATAAAAGAAACAAACGAGCCTTTAAAACTTACGGAGTTCATGGAAGAATAATAAAAGCCTTGAACCTAATAACGAATGCGACTTTCGAAATAATCCGTCCTCAAGTAAAGACTTAGATCAAATATCCATGATCGCGCAACCGGACGACGAATCACCTGATATTCCAGAGAATGATGATAATGCAACGAACACGAACGGTGATCAAAATCATATAGTAGGACTGCCAAACCTAAAATCGGCTGTAAATTACGGTTCCAACCAAATAATCGTGCAGCAAGTTTTGCATTCCCCTGCTAAATCTAAAATTAATTATTTATTCGATAAAAAGCGCCGAATACCCGTCCAATTATCGGAAAATAATTTTGAACAAGACATATTGAATTTTATAAAAGAATTTATCGTACCAAATAAAACGTTCCATAAGTACTTTGAAAAAGCAGATACATATGAACCATTCTGGCGGGTTATAAAAAATAACTTCAAATGGCCCTCGTTAATATTAAAACGTTGTCTTATTTAAATTAGCAGATGTCACCTATAAAAACGATATCAAGGAAATAATACAAAATTATCATGAAGGCAAACTAACCACCGTGGCATAGAAGAGACCGTTCAACGGATAAAAGATAAGTACTACTACCCTACTGAAGAATCATTCCGTGCAAACAGGACCTTGGCAAGGATAAGTACAATGACCATGACCCAAACTAACCCAAACCAACCCCAGCCAGGTTGCAATTATACTCGTGATGATAACGGCTCTGACTCATGGCAGTGATATCAAATTTACTGAAATAAAATCTCCCTTATTTACCTTTAATTTAGGTATAACTAGGATAGTAGAAAGTAAGCATAATTTTATACATTATATTGACGTAGGTCCTTTAGCTAATCAATTAAATAATCTTGAATACTTTTATAAAATTGTAGAATTAAATCTAGAGACAGCATATGCTAGAAATAGTGCTTCTGCAATTTTACGCAATCTTCTGATGCATGCAGAACATTTAATTAATAATATATAAAAATATCTAAATATTTCACCGCATAAGCGACCTAAAAGAGGTATTTTGAATATCGTTGGTAAAGCACATAAATGGCATTTTGGGAACTTAAATAGTGACGACGGAGAAAGGTATGACAAAGCAATTTTGTCTTTGGCAATCAATCAGAATTCCGTTAATCACGAAATGTCTCTACTTCCTATGAATATAACACCCACTGCCACACGACCTTTTGCAATAATCCATCTTGATACTTATACCCTAGAAAACACGAAATTCCTAACTATATTCCTAAGCATATATACTTTTCTCATCACAGAATTTCCATTATACTCGCGTATAATCATACCATACATTCTGCTACAAATCTTAAACCCATTGATATAATTCAAGGCCATATAACGACAAATGACGCCTTTAATATAAAATTAGATCAAATATTATTAACCAATTATACATAAAGAAAAAGCCAAAATACTTTATACCCAGCTTCACACCAAACTAATCGAACAGGAAGAAAAATTGGCATCCAAAATCAATCAAAACAGAGATGACCCCGAAATATTGGACAAATCGTGTACACTAAAAAACATATACGTCAGAAAACAGCTGATAAATTCGATAAACCCACTAAGTTAATTAACATAAATACTAAAAAGAAGACCGGAAAAACAGAGACACATGAAAAGGTGCATCTCTCTAATGTAAAGCGTCCTCTTAAGAAAAGATATAGTGTCAGCTAATCTTTTTTTATCTCTCTCTTTCAGAATAATCCAAGTGACACTCGAATTCGCACTTGACGAAAAAAAATTAATAAAAGAAATTACTGATAACCCCAGATTAATCCCATTGAAGATAGGACAAGCAAAGTTAGAAGAATACACCTACACATTTTTACACTACTATGACCTTAACCCAATTATTCTAGAAATAAACAAATTACATATCAAGTCAAAGAACATAAATGACTTCGTAAACATGCATGTAGAATATAGGGACGAAACAATTAATTATTTTAAAATCTTATCGCCGACTCAAGAAAAAGTAGAAACTAAAATCAGAGTAGGATCAATTTTCAAATGGTAATTAGACGCCTCGGATGGAGAACGATTCGAGAATCTAATTAAAGAATTACAAAATAATCAAATTAAATTATCAGCAAACGTTTTGAAAGAGAATACTATCTCTCTTAACGTAATTAAGAAATTTAATAACACCATCCAATCAGTCAGCCATAACGAAGTTACTAGAATCTAAACAAAATCAAATGGGTTTAATCGTACAGAGATCAATTTTTAAAGAAAATGCCAACTATATAAAATATACTCTAAATCAAATAATCAATCTATATGAGATTATTGATTTAATATTGCAAGACGTAGAAAATGCAATGACATTTTCTAGACTTAGGATTTTACATCCAAGCATAGTTAAAACAGAAGATCTTTATTTAGAGCTACAAAAAATACAAAAGTCTGTCTGCATAAAACGTATGCCTCTAGAAGCTTCCTTAGCAAACACATTTTTGTACGAAACAATAATAAAACTGAAAAGTTTTATTACTAATAATTAAAGAGCGGAGAAAATGCAAAATCCATTTTTTTGCATTTTTTGTCTGTTTTGTACAAAACATGCATTTTTTCCAATAATATAGCATTTATTGCATTTTATGGCCAAATAAAGACCCTGTCCGTCCGTTTTCGATTGCTTGTTTATTGCACGGCACGTGTTTATTAGTTTATTTTATTACATTAAATGGGGGCGACTGAGGTACTTTACTACTTCGTAGAATTACCCAGGATGAACCAACAATATAGGGTATTCCCAGTAAAAGCAATTAATATTGCAAACAGAATCCGATAGTTCAAAGAGGTGGCAATTTTTAATATCTTTGATATCGTCTACTTGAAACGTTCTTGTGCCTCGTTTTGTAAAGTGAATTGTGTCTGTGTCTGTCTGTCCAGTGTTTGTTAAAATGCCGAAAACTAACTTCCATATGTCGTGGATAAAGAGCTATCGGGAGTTTACTGGAATGGCACCAATTTGTTTTGTACAGCTTGTTCGAAAATTGTGAGTATAAACCATATTTTCACATTTATTTTTTTTTCCAGTCTATAGTAAATAAAGAAAGATATATGTTTTTTGGTATAATAGGAAATTTTGGCTTTTATAAATTACCTACATATTCAAGCACATCATTGGTAGTTAATGTTAACAATTTTAAAGTATTTATAAAAATTTTCTACTCAATTATTTTATAGTAAAAAAAGAAAGATATATTATGTTTTTTGGTACAAGGAGATTGCTGCTTTTATAAATTACGTATTCAAGCAAATTATTGGTAGCTAATGCTAACAATTTTAATGTATTTACAAAAGTTTTCTACTCAAATATTTTATTTGATAGAAGTAGGAAAGATTTTTTTAAATTCGATTTTTTTAACGAATGTTAACCCAAATTAATTATTGCTTTTTTGGATTTTACAGATTCATGCAGATAAAAAATTTATTGTGGATCAGCATGTCAAATCAGCAAAACACCAGCTCAATGTGCGAAAATTGCAGCGAGGGGAATCCTACCAGCAAACAATACAACATTGTCTTGAAGAAAAACAAAAAAAGCAGCGAACAAGCCCAGTTCAATGAGGGCTTATGTAAGACATTCATTGGAGCCAATATACCACTTAAAAAACTGAACAACCCCAATTTACGTTCATTTTTGACAAAATATTGTAAATTTAACATACCGGACGAGTCAACTGTATGTAAAGGTAGTGTTGATGTCATTTACAAACAAACTGTAAATGACATTAAAAAAAAAGTGGGTGAAAATTATTTTTATCTTGTGGTTGATGAAACAACTGACTCATGTGGGAGATATATTGCACACGCATTGATTGGAGTCTTAGGGGAAACCAATGATTATGGTAGATCCTATTTAATTGCATCCAAACAATTGGAAAAAAACCAACAATTTAAGTGTAACCAGATTTGTTTAAGAATCACTAACCAACTTTTTTTAGCCCGACAGTGTTGCGTCAGAAAAATTCATACTCCTTTTATCGGATGCTGCACCCTATATGGTTAAGGCAGCACAAAATTTAAAAATATTTTATTCTAACCTATTTCATGTTACTTGTTTGGCTCATGGTATCAATAGAGTGGCAGAATGTATAAGAGACCAGTTTCCATTGGTAAATGATTTAATTAATCAAGTAAAAAAAGTATTTCTAAAAGCACCTTCGCGTGTTCAATTTTATAAGGAAAATTGTCCAAATACTCAATTACCACCACAACCAATAATAACTCGCTGGGGAACTTGGTTAGCCGCTGCTATATTTTATGCCGAGAACTTTGAATTAGTTAAAAAAGTTATCGAAGATCTAAACGACTCGTCTTCTGCCGCTCTAATAAATGCAAAAACTATTTTTTCTAATCCAACATTGAAAGAAAATTTAATATTTATAAAAACAAATTATTCTTTTGTAACTATAGCACTCACGAAATTGGAGGCTACCTCTGTTTGTCAGACAGATTCAGTGGCTTTAATAAATAAATTTGAGGTACATTGCAAAAAAGTTTCAGGTACTGTTGGGGCTGCGGTTATAAAAAAATTTATGTCAGTAATTGAAAATAACACAGGCTTCAAAATGCTAAAAAATATTTCAGAAGTTTTTATAGGCAATTTCACTAATTTCGAAAGAGAACTGGATTTGTATAAATTAGAAACACACTTAATTCCAAAACTAAAATACTGTCCGATAACTTCTGTAGATGTTGAGCGAAGTTTTTCCATTTTTAAACATATGTTTACAGATAAAAGACACAATTTTCTTTTGGAAAATTTTGAAAAACATTTAGTTATAAATTGTTTTTATAACTGCAAAGAATCGTTTGTTAATTTACGAATTGTATGTTGTGCAAGTTGCTATTATCTGAATGTATCAATGGTATTGTTGAATTATTAATTGTATTACTTGTCACTGTAAGATTTTTAATGTTTAAGATGTTATGTTTTGTAATTTGCTATGTAAGTCTAGGAATAAAAAACTTTTATTACGAATTTTTTTTTGTTTCATTTATATTTTTTTTATGTGGTATAGGTAAAAAATTATAGGATTTCTGAAGAACGGGTTTAATTATAAAGAAATTGTTCTGGCTTTATTTAAAATAACATTAATATTCATAATTTTTCATACAATAAAAATGCATATTTGCAATTTTTGTTCATTTCGATGCATATATTCTGAAAATTTTATGCATTTAAATGCGCATATATTGGGGTTTTTCGCTTGCATTTTTTCCGCTCTTTATTAATAATAAAATAACTTTCCTCTTACACTTCCCGATAACATATCAAAATAATTTTAATTATTTTCATTTGTATTCGATACCTATCTATAAGCAGAGCCTGTTTAACACTTTGACTGCTGATGACACGGATCCGTGTCACCATGTACATGTTGCTATGTGCGCGCGACCCGGATCCGTGTCGCGCGTAATATAAAAATTAAGCTCTAAGTACGCCACGATCAGCAGGAGGAGGTAAACGTACGGTTGAGAGCATATAGCTAAAGCATAGGGAACTCTTGTTTTACGTGCCGTTTTCGGGTCCGGTTTTTGTTGCTGCTGATTTTAAGACAAAATAGTGGATAATATGACAAGACCCTAGGAACCTAAAATAACGATATTTACTTGCAAAAATTCGGAGAAATTGACTAATGAAGAGCTAAAAGGGTGCCCATATTTCATCGTTTAAATTATCGGAACATTCCCGAATGACTATTTTACGAGGGGGATTTCGCAGGTGGAATTTTGTACACTAAAATACCTTTTCATTGAAAAAATACCCGGTTACGTGGTAAAATACCTACAAATACCTTGCCAAGACCCAAAAAATACCCTGCATGACCCAGAAAATACCTTGAAGTCCTCAAAAGACCTTAAAAATACATTTAGAGACCCCAAAATACCCAAAAATACCTTAAAATACCCAAACATACCTTGAAATCCCCATAAAGACCTTGTATTTAATATACAGTTGATTTTAGTATATACTCGTATATACCACTCCATAACAGTATTCCGACTTTCATTTATATTAAGGATTTTTGGCTCGCATTAAGGTAATATTTTTGCATTGAAAATGACGAAAACAAGCTATCAAGGAAGCCTTATTTTGAATCAGAGTTCGAAAAAAATCATGATTTTTTCCTTGAATTTAACACAAAGGGATAGAACAAAATAATATATTTCCTCGTATATTTCACTCCACACTTTTTTGCAAAATATAAGTAATACCTAGTTATAATACAAAAATGTATATTAAAACCAACTTCTAACAAATAATTTTTTTTCAAACCTATTTATAATTAAAAACAAATACTATAAAATAATACAACTGTATTTTTTTAAAGTAAAATCATTTTAAAAAAACAAATAAGGCAAGGATCTACTAGAAAATATAAAAGCTAATACTTAGAGCTAAGTTCTTAAAATGTTTACCTAATTCTCATTTCTTTATTTATAGATTTTTTTATAACTGCGGTTTTTTTATTTGGCAAATTTGTTTGTATATACGGACTACATGCGGACAAATCTACATTCTTTCCTGAATGGTTTTTTAAATCTAAAACGGATTCACAACAGTTTGCTGGTTGCAGGCTACTCGACAGTAGCGCCCTCTAGCCGAACCATAAAACACCAAAGTGCGCATGGTCATTTCACTGAAATACCTTAAAAATACCCCAAAACACCTCGAAAAATACCCCATAAGACCCTGAAAATACCTTGTAATACCCCGAAACACCTAGTATGACCCTGAATGATTTAAAATACCTCATAAAATACCTTCCATGCCAAAAAATACCTCGAAAGACCTCCGAAGACCTCTGACTTGTATATATATATTTATTTTTTTTATTTATCTAGGTAATGCCTAATTTACATACACACACAGAGAAGAGCAAATCAATGTACAAGACTAAAATTAATATAACACACAATACAGCTTAAGTATCAAGACATTACAAAAGACTAACAAAAATCACACTAAGATAATAACATACATACAGTTGCCCTATTCCAAGAGATTCACAAGGATGGTGTAAATATAGTTTACATTTGTTCTTTAAAATATAGGAACAACTTTGTCTTGAACACTGCGACAGAAGAGGATTGCCTGACTTCGTCTGGCAAACGGTTATACTCATTTAAACCCTTAAAGAATAACGAGTTTATTGCTTTCCTCGAATTGGTCCTCCCAATGTAGAAATTATCCCTACTTCGGGTGGGGTAGTTATGTATGTCTCTATTAAATGTTATGTAATTATTCATATAACCTGGTAACTGATTATTAACAATCTTATATATTAATGTCATTGTATAGAGTGTCAGCCTATCCGCGACTGTTAGCCAGTCAAGGCATGAGAGCATTGTGCATATCGGAGTATATCTATTACAAGAAAGAATGATTCTCATAGCCCTATTTTGCAACTTTTGCAAAGACATCTTATTATTTTTATCTAACATGTACAAGAGACTGGGGCAGTAATTAAAGTGCGGCTGAATGATACTACTATAAACCGTAATTCTAGAGTTCATTGACAAATCCCTAGCCACACGTGAAAAGAAGTAAAGTTTCTTAGCAATTTTTTTTTTAATATAGTCGACATGGCTAGAGAGCCTGAGGACGTTGTCTATATAGAACCCTAAGTATTTAATTTCTGTTACTAATTCAATTTTCTGCCCATATATTTGAATGTCGATGTTATTGCTATTCACAGACAGATATTTATATCTAGTTGTTAAGATCATTGCCTTGGTCTTTTTCACATTTAATTTCAATCTGTTAACATTTAAATATTTTTCGAGTTTAATTAGCTCCCTATTCATGTTTTCAATTGCAGTTCCGACATCCTCATTACTGCATGAAAGTAGAGAATCATCGGCAAATAAATTTAGAAAATCAGGACTGACAAAAAGGTTGACGTCATTGATGTAAATAATAAACAAAAGGGGGCCCAGCACACTACCCTGTGGTACGCCTAATTGATTTTCCGTTTTATTTGAGAGGGCAAAATTAATTTTTGTTACTTGAAATCTCTTTTGCAAATAGTCAACAAACCAATCATAAGCCATTCCATTTATACCATAATATTTTAACTTTTTTAACAGTATAGTGCGGTCAATTGTTTCAAAAGCACGCCCGAAATCCAGAAAAATGGCCATAATAAACTTGTTATTATCTATATCGTCAATCCAATTTGCCAATGTCAGCTGCAATGCTGATTCGCAGGAATGTTTTTTCCTAAAACCTGATTGATTATTAAACAGTAAGTTATTCTTTTCAAAATACTCTGTAATCTGCCTGTGGACCACAATTTCCAAAACCTTCTCGATAACTGGCAAACAATTAATAGGTCTAAAGTCTGATGCCTCTATGCTGTTAGTTACTTTAGGTATAGGGGTTATAATTGAGCATTTCAGCTCCTCTGGGAAACAACCATTTACCAATGATGTATTTACCAGATGTACAAAAACATGACCATCACATCAAAAATCTGTTTTAAAGTTTTTGCATTTAATATATCATTCACACTAGATTTATTATCAAGGGAGTTTACTATTACTTTTAATTCCTGTAGAGATATAGGAGCAAAAGCATTGAACCTAGAGCTCATCACAGGTAAACCTCCATCGACCCAATTTTCAGATGTGGGAATGCTATTTATTATTTCCACGGCACTATTAACAAAAAAGCTGTTAAACTCATTAGCAATCCTATGAAAATCACCCTGCACTATTTCATCCCCAAATTTAATGCAACCCTGACTGAACCCTTTATTTTCATGATTAACCAGTTGTTTTAGTGTTTTCCACATCAGTCTACTATTGTTTCGATGACAATCAATTTTATTATAAAAGTACAATTGTTTCTTATGCTTAGCCAAATTAACATAATAATTTCTATCACACTTATAATCATTCCATTTATTTGATTTCTCCACTTCATTCTGGGATTTCTTGAATTCTCTATATGATTTGTTCTTTTTCATACTCGCCTGTTTTAATTCCGCATCAAACCAAGGAACATTATTACTTTTCATGTAAAGTACCCTGATGGGTGATATTTCATCAATGACCTTAGTACAATTTGATATAATATTAGAAAGAATAAGGTTTACATCAGTGGAATTCATTGTTTCCCCCCAATTTGCATCAAGTAGCTTCATATTTATGCTATAAAAGGTTTTATCACTTAAAACTCGGTAAAAACGTTGCTCATCAAGATCGTTCAGAAAAATTGAGTGGCTCGAGTTTGGCGAATTATACAGAACACCCACAGTCACACTTGTCCCACCTACCCCAATCTCTGCCACAATTCCCCAATAATTTTTCTCAGAGTTAAATTTGGAAATGCCTTTATAAGCCAAGCCCTTCTTGACATACATAAGAACTCCACCCGTATGTCTGCTTTCTGAGTCATTTCTTATCAAATTATAATTCGCGATATCTAATTCGAAATCAAGCGTATCCTCCGTTGTACGTGTTTCACTTAATAAAATAATTTTCTGTGACATTCTTACAATATTATATAAAAAATCATCCTTATGTGCAATAAAACTTTGTACATTTGTATAAATAATATCTCTATTTTGCAAGCCATATTCCCCTGAAGGTGTACTTTCATCTTCATTGCCATAGACTCTTTCATACCCCCATCGGTCATCCTCCCCTTGTGCGCTGCATTCAGATGGTGGCTCTGTGATTACATTGCTGTCTTGCATCAAATGTTGGGATCTGCCTGGGTTGGCAGCACCCCCTTTTTCGCGAAAAACCTTGAAACGATCGATCCACTAGGCCATACTTCCCGCTTCCAGGCATTCTTGAAATCATCCTGTTTGATAGTGACCTTCATAGACTTGTATATTTCGGGTTGCTTGGATGGATGGTCTTCACATCTTACTTCCGGGAAGTTAGGTTTCAAGAATGCTTCCAGCTGTTCTTTTTGAATTCCAGGCGCCAGCCTTGTGACATGCAATGAGGTAAACTTCGGAATACACCGTATTTCAGAATTTTCATCACGTCCAACCACAAATCTTCGTGATCGCCGCCTTATTTTCTGCCATTCGCCTTCTTTCCCTGACTGTTTGTCTTCTAGATTTTGTATATCTCGCATTTTGCTTGCAGTTAGTGCCTCCGTAACTGCCAAATTAACAGTTTTCGACGAAATTTTTGGCGTACATACCACCAAATCGATGTTTTTTCCCAATGATTGTTGTTGTTTAGATGGATTGTCCGACGGTGACCTTTGACAGATAACAGCTGTCGGTGCCGGGCCACTAAAATTCTTTGTCACACTGCTTGCATACGTCGCCGTCGTATCAGTGTTGCCAACAGAAGGAATATTATGATGACTTTTACTTTTAAAAACTTCCAATTTTTCCTCCAGCAACTTAATATTGCTGTATAATAGGGCTTCTTTACTTCTTAATTCGTTAATTACCTCTTCTCTGCTCTTTAATACTTCATCCTTGGCATCCAGGAGTTTTTTAGTCTGCACGTTTTCGCCTTCGTTCATAACCTCAATAATTGGCTTACAACATTTCACCCCATTATTTTTACCCACGGCCACTAAGCCCGCTACCCTTAAGGCACAGGATGTATGGTAGTACTCATCACAGGTTACACATTTCGCGATGGTTGATACTACGGTTTTTTGGCAATATTTACACACTTTCGCGGAGTTAATTTTATCAGCGTCTTCACCAGCCATGCTCAGTGCTACAGATACACTAAAATACCTCTGCGAAATCCCCCTCGCTATTTTACATTTTAACATGTTATGTATATTTGCCAAATTTAGTATGTTTTTACGTATTTTGATATGCTCTGTATAATAAATGTTAAAATTTATTTCAATTTAGTTTTTATTCGTTTTATACATTTTCAAAATAAAAAAAAACTCCCGACACGGATCCAAGTCGACACAAAAATTGTTGCTATATGCGCATGACACGGATCCGTGTCGGGTGTTCGAAATTCTCTAACACCCAGTATATATTAGTTAAAATAGTATATTTATGTATATAGAGAGTTTATACAAGCAAAATGAGAAAAAAAAAGTTTAGCTCACAGGTAATACCACAGCTGGAACTGTCAGCAGCGAAAGTGTTAAGGTAGTTATTCCGAAAAATAAGTAATAAAAAACGAATTGCATTTCGCATATCAATCTACCAAATGCCAAGAAATCCAAGACGAACATTATCTTTGTTATAAGACAGTTCTGCAAGAAAGCGATCAAAGCAGCCCATGTGCCATACATATGCTGGAAGCCAAGGGACATACAGCTACCTGTCAACAAGATTAGGTCAAGGTTATCAAACCAATATTTAACCAATTGGACACTTCAAGCAAATGGATCCTAGTGATACCGAAAGAAAAAGTAATTGAATTAAAATGTACCGGACAAGAAGAACACTTAAAATTATTCGGTACATATTTTGCCAATATTCCTATAGGATGCCGAATCTCAGCCCAACAGGAGTCGATAAGCAATAACCGCCATCCAGTTCAACAAGGAAATCAACTGATACTGTTCCCCGATTTTGACGAAGAATCGAAAATACTGCCCGTGCTGAATTTAAGCGTCCATCTAGAAGACATCAAGTTAGATGATCTCCAGAAGTTGAAGAACCAGATAGCCAACAATCAACCTATGCCAGTATTCAGCGAAGTGATGATGAAACCTCTAAGTATTTGGACCATCCTAATTTACGGAGTATTGATTTCATCTGCTACTTATTTTACGTACAAGAAGATCATCCAGAAAAGATGTATCCCTCTAAAGACGAGAAGCCCAAAAAAGAAGATTGAAGAACGAGATGTTCAACTATCCTCACAGACTGTGCAGTTGAATCTTCAGGGGGAGGAGTTATATGATGCCCACACCCCGTATACTGCTGACTAAAGGACTATTTCTGCTTATGCTCTATCTTTAATTACTTTTTATCCTCTAGCTTAGTGTTCCCACAGTCAGTCAGAGTCAAGCCCGAGTTAGTCAACGACGTATTTACTGTGTAAGGCAATAGCCAATATCTACATAAAGTATTATATACTTACCTAGTTTTAGTTTTGGCATAAATAAAATTGTTTTTAAAAAGAGTTTATCCCGTTCTCGATATATAAGTCATGTCAACGATTTGATGAAACCAATCGTACCTTCTAATTTGTTAAGATAGAACAATATTGTGATTACCATAATAACCAAACCATCCCAATTGAATAGGGACCTAAAATTAAAAGCCGCACACATTTATCTAAATCACGCTTAAATCTCTAAGAACCAATATTTTAAATAATATAATAAATTTGCGCACTGCAGCAGTTTTTGTGAATTAGATACTATTTGGCAGTTTGAATGATAATATGAAGAAATTGATTTATGTCCGTATAATAGTAGATTGTGTGATGTAGTTTCCCAACAAATATAAATTATTTAATAATGCCATATATTTGTTTTGTTGCAGGTAAGCGAAAAATAAAGCTGATGAGTAAAAAAACATTAATTTGCAGTGGGTGGTAAGTTAGATGAAATGTAGAGTAGAACCACAGCCGTCTCTATAGTATATACTAGCAGCAGAGAAGTGATCGCAATACTGCATCGAACTGAATCAGCAGTTTACGGCGGAATATACCTCGCTTTGAATTTAGGCACTAGTTAGGAAAATATCAACTAGTAGCTTATTTTTAAACTACGTAATATTTCGCATTTTCTTTTCATTCGGGTCATAAAGATTAAAAAGGGTAAAGATCACGAGGGGTGACCCTTTAGCGGGCCTTGCATCTAGGCCACTAATTGGGCCCGTTGTGCTCCCGACGGGACCTACCGTTTATCGTGAGTTCCGAACTACGGTCCTCGATCACTTTTAACCCTGGCCGTATCCCGCTGACCCTCGGGTTTTGGCACGAACCTGGGCTGTCTGTACAACCCCGTCCCACGCCTCACCTCGGATTCTTCCACCGTTGGCCACGGCGCAGTCTTAGTTGTCAGTCATCTACCGACAGCAATTGTGTAACTGCACCCTTCAATCCCACGGGATATCAGAGCCCACCGACCTGATCCCGGCGTGAATGGGGATACTGGTGCAGATACATTTTAGACTTGCGTGTGGCTCTGCTAGATTTCAGAGTACCAACCTTTTTACAAATTATGATGCCCGGGTTGAGAATCGAACTCGATCAAGCCCGGCATGTCGCCACCAGCAAAAAAAACATTAATTTGCTGTGGGTATATAAATTATGTACAGGGTTATCCAACGAGGACTAGACAAGGCGATTTTTTGACTTTCCCTGTACTTTTAGAGAGAAATAGCCATCTTATGTACTTTTCTCCCGCGAAATCGGATATGTTCAGCAAAAAACAAACGAACATCGTAAAGCCGTCAAAAACGACTAACTTAGGTTTTTTTAAATGGAATACCCTGTATATTATTGCATATTTGCAATGTGCGAAAAAGTCTAGACATATTTCATGAATAACGTCCTATACCTATCTCTAACGGTTTTTGAAATATTGACAGTTGAAAATCGACCATTTACCAAGTTTGACAGCTTGTAAAATCTAAACGGCTAAAGATAGAACAAAACGGTTTGCACTTTCCTATATTGGTTTTTCATAAGCTATTGTATGATACTAACTTTTTATTTAACCAAAGGTTAAATTTATCCGGGATTTTTTAACCTCTGGTTAAATCTAAAGTTAGTGTCATACGATAGCTTATGAAAAACGAATATAGGAAAGTGCAAACCGTTTTGTTCTATCTTTAAGCGTTTAGATTTTACAAGCTGTCAAACTTGGTAAATGGTCGATTTTCAACTGTCAATATTTCAAAAACCGTTAGAGATAGGTATGGGACCTTATTCATGAAATATGTCTAGACCCTTTCGCACAATCCAAATATGCAATAATATACAGGGTATTCCATTAAAATAAACCTAAGTTAGTCGTTTTTGACGGCTTTACGACGTTCGTTTGTTTTTTTGCTGAACATATTCGAATTCGCGGGAGGAAATTACATAAGATGGCTCTTTCAGTTTTTTTTTTATAAAAGTACAGGGAAAGTCAAAAAATCGCCTTGTCTAGTCCTCGTTGGATAACCCTGTAAATATTATAGTAGGTTAGATGAAATGTAGAATAGAGCCACAAGCTATACTATATTATACTAGCAGCAAAGAAGTGATCGCAATACTGCATCGAACTGAGTCAGCCAGTCTTCGGCGGAATATACGTCGCTTAAATTCGGCACTAGTTAGGAAAATATCAACTTTTCTCACTAGTAAAAAAAGTATCTTATTTTTAAATTACGTAAGATTTTGCATTTTTTTTTTCATTCGGGTCATGTGATTTTACGTGCTTGTAACATGTTAGAATTCTTTCTAGTGTATCGGTACAGCTGAATGTCAGAACAGGTAAAGCTTAGGGCTAGGAACACTTTATCATTAAGCCCAGAAACAAATATTCTAAATATACTTTTTTTTTCACGCGCCTCTTAACCCTTGTATATTTACTTCAAAGCAGGTAGAAGTAACTTGCTGCCATTATCACAAAATAATTTTTGAAATTAGTGCATTCGATATTGTGGAGTTACAAGCTTACGGTAAGTCAATTTTGTTATCTTCTAAATTCCTAGGGCTTCTTAAATGAACCTTCATTTAAAAAAAAACCATTGGCATAAGATTGTTATGAAAGGACAAATGATTTTTTATTATTATATTTTTTCGAATAAATCATTAATTTATAGATCCGATAAATATTCTATATTAGTATAAAAAATAATAGCTCAATTACTTATTATTTGACAAATAAAATACAAGTCAAGCCGCGATAGGGCATAAAACCTGAAAATGTATATATAACCTCGACATGTTGAGAAAGGTCATTGATTGATACCTGGTTAATTCAAAAATATAAAAAAGTCAGATCCGTATTAAAGAAAAACTGTTAATGGTAACTGCCAAGGTGAAATGTTTACAACTCTTTTTATGCAGTAGAAGAAAGTAAAACTTTTTGAAGGAAACATTTTTTTATTCAAAGCTTACATTTACACAATTTTATAATTTTCTTCAGTATCTTCGAAAATGTGAATCTTTGCCGGAACAATTTAGAGGTATCCAAAAAAAGGGTAGTTTTTCTCTAATTTACGCGACCTTGCAGCTCTTGCCGTTTCGAAGATAGCAATGCAATAGTCTTAGATATCACTTAAAACTGCATCCTGTACAGTGTTCTATTCAAGAAGATAAGTGTATCTATTTGAAATCATGAAATCTACATTTTTGAAAACGCATACTTAATAAGCACCTCTTATAATATTTACCAAAATATTTGATTTGTAATAAAAAAAATATCCACCCTGGTTTAATGGCAGTACCAACAAATACATTCACCATAAATCAAAATGCTGGCGCTTGTAAAAAAAGGGATAATGATATATTTGCCTTTCAGGAGCTTAAACTTGTAAGAGACGAAGTTAATGCTGCGATAAATACTTCCTATAAAAAGTACTTTAAAAAGTCTAAATTTAAAATGTCCATTAACTCTAGTAAATTTTGGGCTTATGTTAATAACAAAAGACGATCCGCTAAGGTCGCTAATGTAATGAATTACAGCGGCAAC
The DNA here is from genome assembly GCA_016904865.1 of Pissodes strobi. NCBI lineage: Eukaryota > Metazoa > Arthropoda > Insecta > Coleoptera > Curculionidae > Pissodes > Pissodes strobi. The sequence continues at coordinate 43,063 of JAEQML010052162.1, forward strand.
CGTTTTTCGAAACTCATGGGGCATCAAACTTAACTAATCTTACTATTAAAAACTGGTACTTACTTATTACATGCAATAAAATCGAATAATTAGCCAGGCAATATTTCGGCATTTTTTATGGGACTACGAGTACGCCTTTATTTTGGCACCTTCTTTAATCACCTTAACAAATATTTGCATGCAAGCTTGTGCAATTCCTTTAATATGGAGATGTTCTAAGGCCTGCCCTAATTCCAAAAAGGGTATTC
>MU190405.1:8104-43307 GCA_016904865.1 Pissodes strobi
TAACATCAACTTAGTTTTATTAAAACAAAAAAGTATTACATAGGCATATCTTCAGTAATACGTGACTTGGTCAAAATATTATTAAAACTTATATACTAAACGAAACAAACGCCAACATAAACAAAAACATATAACTTTTTAGGTATCATGAACACCAAAAGAGTATTATATAATGACAATAGAAAAAAAACAGTATATTATCACTGTAATGACGATTAAAAAATAATAAAATGAAAAAAAAAAGCAACAAAAATACATATCTTTTTGACCTAATAAACAATTGAGAAAAAAACAAAATGTTATTCCCAAGTCGAAACAACTTCTCTCTGTAGAATACACTTTGGAATAAACACATCAAGTAGGAACAAGTTATCAATATAAAAGAAACTCTAAAACCAAACTAAACTCTTAGACAAATCTCATATAAACACCTTTTTTAAAAGATTTATGAAACGTCTGTATTTTTACTATGTCTGATCCTGATCTTGACCGTTTCATAGGGTGGGTACCCAGCATTGTAATAGGCCCATAAATAATTTGGATGAGCTCTATTAGTTGCAGATCATCTTATTTCGGCCAATAAAATTCTACACGACTGCAGCCGAAAGTTTTGGATCTCCACATATCTCCGCCGAATCTCCACCGGACATCTATGTATCTCCACTCCTCATATCTTCACGGATCCCCATCCTGTATGATGGCCAGATGTCTTCTTGAGCATACTTACATATTAATTTTACCAAATAATTCAAATCAAATCAAATCAAAATATGCTTTATTGTTAAAAGATATAAACCTGGATAAAGCTTCTAATAAATAACATATAAATTCGGACTGTTATGAATGATAGAAATTATACATATTAATTTTCCATACTAATTCTGAGGTGTGAATACAGTCATACAAAAAAGTCACCAACATCTAAGGCCTTATTTTCCTCCTTAAATCTAACACCATTCAATAAATACTCACAGATTCACATAATGTTCTCTGGTTTTAGCTGACCATTGAAACACAGCACCTAAATCGGGCTGCATTTTATGACAATTTTCAACACTTTGTATGCAAGTATAAATTTTCATATCATCTTTATAAATGTATTTATTTATTAGCATTTATTTCCACCAGGCAAGAGATACTCAATAATTACAGGAAAATCAAAAAGCAATGGCAATTAGTCAATAGTTGACAAGATAAAAATAACAATTGCATTAACAATACTTCTAGAAACCTTAATACACAAAGAAAACAGTAAAATTTAAGTAAATGAAATTGAGTAACTATTAACAATAATATAATTAAGAGTACCACAGAGTTAAAAACTCGGTTAAAAATCAGTCATTAAATAATACTGAGCACCTGCATATGGCAAGAAGCCACTACTGCAACAATTTGAATTACACTCCTGACTCCACACATAGGTGAAACTTCTGCACAATATGTAAACAGAATCATACATCACAACATCCCATCTAGTTTGATCAAAAAAAAAGGTCACCTTTATCTAGTGCACAGCCAGGGGAAGAGGAAAGACAGTTGTGCCAAGAGAAAAGGAGTATAAAGGTCCATTTATAAACTCCATTTATAAGTTCGTAATGTGTAGGTTGGAAAGTTCATAGTTGGTGAGGTTCAGAGTTCGGAGTTCACAATTCATTTTATGGCATTTATAAACATCAACAAGAACTTGGGAAAATTCATATTTCGGACATTAAAATTTTTTGTAGTCCTGGTGACCGAGATTGTAAAAAAATGGATAATTTTTAATTACTTCTGGCTCCCTGATGCATCAATATCCTCGATTTCACTCTGTTCTTCAGATTCAGCCATTTTCACAAAAACAGTAACAATTAACAATAAAAACGCTGATCAGCAATCACGTGCTAGTACAGTAATTTTTTCATTGGTTGGAATGAATTTTCTAATCTCTGAACATAAAATTTGGTTACCAACATCCAGTTCTTGAGTTTTCAAGGTCTAGGTATCACTGCAAGATGTACTTCTTGATTTCTAGCTGGTGTTACTGTAAATGGCTGGTTATGACATCAACTACAGTCGGCTTGTTTCAATTGGTACTTACTTTAATCTTTTCACAAAAATTTTTCTTGAAGATGTCAACTCAGTTTTTTTTTAACTAAATATTCATTACTAACAAAGCAACTATTCTTAAATTAAAAAAAATGGGTATACATTTAATACCTGCATGGCACAACTCTACAGGCCTATAGTTACCACTTCCCTTATTTCTAAATCACATTTGATAATGATTTATTCTCATAAAAAATAACATTTCGATTCTGGTGATATATTACATTGCAAAAATTTGTTTAAGTCTGAATCATAAGACAATGCGAGAAAGATAAACCCAGACAGCAACAATTTAAATTCTAAAATATAGTCAAAGAAAACAAGAAATCCCCAATGTTTTGGGGTAAAGTTAAGATGATCATAACTGAATTGGTATTTTAATAAATCATTCATGTCTCACCATACCTGGTTCAATAAAACAAATCTAAACTGAAGTAGTATGAGAACCTTGTGGATATTTTAAGCTCAACACTATTTACTTTCCAACATTAAAGCACATAATTCAAATTCAAGATTAAAACAAAACTAATAAAAGAAAACCAAAACAAACCCATCCGATACGTCACGTAACAAGTATAGTATTACCTGTCAACTGTCACTGTCAAAATCACCTGTTATTAAATTTCATTTCGAAGCAGTGTCGCCAAAGTACTAAAGTAAAAAGTGGGCAACGACAAAAATCCGTTATGAAAAGTCATTTTGTCGTCATATCTTCTTCCAAATATCCAGGGGAGTAAACTGTCAATATTAGGTAATTTTTTTTAGCTTTTTGAAGAATAAACCAAAACAAACTTTATTACTCCACTTTATTAATATTAAAAAAAAAATAAATAAAAATTAAACTATTTTTGTAATATCACTCATTTTAGTGTAACCAGCCAGTAACTAACCGACACAGAGATGTAACAGTGTGCAAGTGATAAAAAATAAAAATAATAAAATACGGATTTTCAATTTTTGTAGATACAATGCGATAATGCAAATGAATAATGATGCAATAAACAATAACAGATTCGGTTTGGGTCGCGGGTGCGTGAAAACGTTCATGGTCGAAGTCAGGGGGAAGGGGGGGGGTGACATGCCCCCCCCCTTCCTTGGGAATTTAACAGACTCATTTTGCAATATACCATTCATGACATGCCATTCAAGAGGGTGTCTAATCCTCGTTTTTTTAACGATTTTAACGACTTTTGGGTAAAAATTTGGTGTGGCACCCTTAAAATTTTCCGCGGCTTAGCCTCCACCGGTGGGTACCGCTGCGGCCTTGTCTACGGTTCGCCCCTCCCTGAAAAAAAATCCTGTCTACGCCCATTTGCGCCATGCTTCGGGGAAGCCCTGAAATTTGACAATAATCTAAAGCACACCGTACGCGTTCAGATATAAGACAAGACAGGAATGATTATGATGTCATTAGTATAAATATATTGCATGAAACGTATATATTAATGATAATATTATACTGATATGAATAACAAATTCCTTTCATTTTCCATTTGATAATTAAAAATTTCCTAATACGAAAAAGTCGCCAAAAATTAGTTTCTTAATAAACTGTCGCCACGTTTTAATTATGGCATAAAGTCGTAATTTTGGAGACATGTCACCCTAAATGGCCACTTCGAAGTGGAAGTGACATCCTCCTAAAAGGCATTGTTTATAAGACATAAGGTCACGCCATAGATAAGGGTTATGGTCACGCTAAGCCAACGCACCTCTCCTATTGGTCGATCCATCTCGTATTACGATATGTCTGCGTGATGCAATCGATTTTTTTTTTCAAGAGCCCTTGTGGTGTAGAGGTTTAGATCGTTGGGTCTCACCTGGAAAACGCGGGTTCGAACCCCGTTGCTTTTTTTATTATTTTTTAAAGATTATGTCTCTAAACAGCTTTTTTTCTTGATTTTGGGTATGTTTTGGGCTAGATTGGGTTAGCACCTGGTAAGTTTCCTTTTCTTGGGCCCCTGTAGCGAGCGAAGCGAGCGGAGGGCCATGCCGATCGACCAATGGGAAAGGCCGATTTTTATATAGTGCAGTATTTGTGTAAAGGATCTTATAATGCTAAGCCAACGTCGAATATTTGCCTACGTAGCTGCTTACACAATTTATCCATATCAGCTCTGTCCATGCCATTGACTTTATATGGGGAATGGGAAAAGTCTTAGGGTAAGCGCAGACTGGCTGGAGCCGAACAAGCCGCACTCGCCGAACGAACGGAACCAAAATATTGTAACACTGTATTGAACGAAGGTGTGCAGACCATCCGGAGCCGCAAGAGTCGAATTGCCTTCGTTCAACACACAGTTACAATATTTAGTTTCGGCTCGGTCGGCGCGTGCGGCTCGTTCGGCTTACAGTGGCTTTGTATAGAGTCACTGTAGTTCGGCTCTAGCTAGTCTGCGTTTACCATAGAAATGGAGTCCTATGGCGTTTACCTTTACAGCAGGACCTATTGGTGGTAGATACTGCCGCCATGCGACGGTTTTCCACACTTCATTTATTAACGAAAATGTAATTTCGATTTTTACTTGGTGGGGGAATATAGGGGTAAAAGCAATAATTATGTTATTGGTTAAAAGGACGCGTCGAATATACCAAAAAATTGCTTTCCTATCGGAGGGATGATCGTGGTAATAGAGAGATTTGCGGCGCCGACCGAGCCGAAACAAAATTTTGTAACACTGTGTTACCCTCGCTTCGCTCGCTACGGGACTCAGAGAGCAGGAACTAACCAAAACTAACACAAAATGAAGAAAAAATACTTTTTACAAGCAATCTTAAAAAACCTACAGGAACTGAACCTCAGGCCGCCGCGCGCCGTATCAGAGCAGGGTCCTCCTCGCTTCGTGGGGCGCAACCAACAAGAACTAACCAAAACTAACCCAAGGTTTCCCAAAATTAAGAACAAAAATAAATTAACAAAAGACAAACATAACCTTAAAAAAAGTAAACAAAACATATGTCGCGACCGGTGGGGATCGATCCCGCGGCGCACAAAGGTCAATCAGAACGTAAAGACATGGAAAATTCCGATGCATCCGGCCATTACGCATGTCGACGACTTTCGCATTGAAAAGTTAGTGGGAGCGCTAGACTATTGTACTCAGGCCCAGTTTTTTATGTGATTGTTATCTTTACCAACAAGATAATTTCCATGGAAACAATTGAGTAGCCTAGTATCAAAACCGGCCAAATCCAAAACAGTCGTTTTCGAGAAAAACGCAAATAAGTGCTGCAAGCAAATTTGCGAAGCAAACTCAGGCTATATATTTTAATTTGATGGAAATAATATTGTGAGTTATAATTTAGCTATCAAAATTACGATATTACTACACAAAACGTAAAAAATCAACTTTAAAAAATGGAGATGGCGCGATTTGACACTCACTTTTGGATGTGGCTGGTTTTGAAACTAACAACTTTGGATTTGGAACGTTTTGTGACTTACTTTTGGCCCTGGTTTTTAAAATGAACAGTGCGGTAAAAAAAGTTGTTACTTTGGTGTTGCAAAAATACATTTATTGGAAATATAATAACAAATTAAACAAGTAATTCAGAGACTTCCTTTTGTGGAGTACATGGCTCTTCTTCTTCCTCTTCGTTTTCATGAATCTGAATTTCTTGAGAAGCGGTTTCCATAAAGTACTACTTTTTTGTAATAAGAAAGATCATGTATGGTTGTCCATAACTTCCCATAATGTTTACTTAAAAGAGCATTTACGTCTTTTAATTTTAGGAGCTTTGGAGGATTACCAGGATCTATTGGTATTGGATTCAAAGAAGAAATTGTCTTGCCTTTCTTACAAATATTTTTAGAGGTTCCTAAATCTGATCTGTAAAACTATTCCCCTCTTACGGAAATGAATCCTTTCCCTCGTTTTAGTATAAACCTTTTCGCTGATTTAAATTGAAAATGCCATTGTCCTGAAGGCTTTAGCACTTCTTGAGTGGATGCTTTCCAGTTGTAAGACACTACATTATCTTGACCTAAATGATGTACAGTAGCAAACTCTTGTATAATATTAACATATTCTTGAGGATCAACTATAACTTCTTTTTTCTTTATGTGCCTCTCAATTAGAGCAAAAACCCTGTCAGGGGGGAGAAAGGAATGTCCAGATACCGGAAAGACAACTTCTACTGTCTGAATATTTTTTGGACTGTCTACAGAGAGCCATTTGTTGAGCATTCCTAATAAAATAGTATTTTTATTTTGCCCCCCGCAACCAGCCGCTACCAAACGAACTGTGTGTATGTTTTCCAGATCCAGAGAGCACAATAAGTAAAATAATGCTGAAGATACCTCATTTGATCCCTTCATGTACATGTCTTCAGTCCAGACGAAACTCTGAACATTTTCTTTCCGTAAAGGTGATTTTGACCCTACAATCACAACAGTGAAATTATAGATGTAAAGCTGCCGCGAATAGTATGCCGCTTGATCAGGAAGTTTGGGCATTGTTTGATTTTTTTGACAATCAAACGACAATATTTTTACTCCTTCTGGTGCATGCTTAAGAAAAGAAAAAAACGCTTGGGCTCTCAATTTATGAACTCGAAGGTCAATCTGAAGTTTCGACCTTTCTTCTGTATTTTTTCGACTTTTATTTTTTCGCCGAGTTCTAAGAGAACCAAATCCGTAATTAAAATTCGTGTTGAATTGGCATCGGAAGTATGAAAGTTTTACTTGAAGTTCAGGAGAATTCCGAGTATTTGTTTGATACATTCTCCAAATTTTGGATATGTTAAGCTCCGAATCCAAGTATTGGCGGTCTGTTTTCCCCCTGCAATAATGTGATTCCCTGGGACGGAATTGCTTTATAAAATTTAGGACATGATGCTTCTTGTTTTCAAAGCGAGTAGAATGTCGGTCACCTCCCCTAGTTTCAGATGCAAACTGACCCGAAGTGTAGCGTCTCGTTAAAATACCTTGAACCCGGCTTTTCCCTACATTAAGGATTTTCAAAAAAGTTTCCTTGCATACAGGAATTAAATCTCCATTTGAGAAGCAGCGCACGCTGTATGTAAACGACAGTGTCTTAGACACTCCAGTTCCGGTAACAGGACGTTTTCTTTGGACTTTTTTTGCATTACAACACTTTAAAATTAAATTGTCTTGCTGTACTTTAGCTGGATTTGCATAGAATGCTTTGTTGAATGCATAAATACCTTGCATGGTCAATTTTTTACACTGATATGCTTGACTTTGATGGCCACACTTGGGGTAAATGGGTAGTTCCCGTGCAGAATACCTTAAACGATAATTCAAAAATGCTCTACATAAATATCGAACATGTAGCACCGAGTGTAGCACTTACTTTGACTTTTTCTGCTTTGCTCTTTTCCATTGTTCGATGTTTCTTAGTCTCTTGCGAGTTTGCGGATTTGTATCACTCATTTGCCACACTATTTAATTATTATTAGTGCTATTCAACTAAAGTACAACAGTAATATTATTTACGCAGCGAAGTCATAACACATCAAATCTGCCGTATAACGTAATACCCATTAATCAACTGATTCTCCGACGCCGACGCGGCACGACCGCTGTGGATTCTGATTGGTGGAAACGGATTTGGAAGCTTTTGAGCCCAATATGCGTTGGATTTAGAATGTTTTGAAACTAACATAATATTTCGCGCCTTTATTACGTGGCTATTTGTTGGATTTGGAAGATTTTGAGACCATCAGTGTGTAGATAATTTATTATATGAATTTATGCACATGATATCTCGTTTTTCATAATTTTTGGATTTGGCCGGTTTTGAAACTAGGCGACTCAATTGTGACAACAATGGTTACCACGCAGATTATCCTCTTGGTAATACTAAGAGGCACGTAAAAAACTGGCCCTTAAACATATATTTTTTCGCCGATTGTTTAAACATATAATAGATACTCTTTCTTGAAATTTTCCTTTTAAAGCTCTTTTATTTACAATAGAACTTATACTTGATTATCATACAGAGGTGGAAGAATATATAAAACTAAAGTACTGACGACTGTTTGCAATCTGAAACTAATGACCATAATACTACAATCCATCTTAACATAATAATACAATCCATCTTAACATAATTTCCTATTAACCGATTCTAATGAAATTTGGTACATTTATCATAGATAAATATATAACATTTATTTAGGTTCTGTGACAATACAATATTATTTCAAAAATACGTTGGTGGGGGGTCGTTGAGAGTGTGAGAGGTGGTTGATATTGATACAAATTCACAACTTTTCAACCAAAGCTGCTCCGAATATGCAATTTTCAGATTTGACTTCTACTATATATTTCCCAATTTTAGAGGTAAAAACTAGCGTCATTGGGGGTGAAAGGGGTTTAATATATAAATATATAAAAATTTATATCTTTTGAATCAAAGCTGCGACAAATATGTAGTTTTCAGATTTCAGTTCCTGTAAATATTTTCTAATTTTGGAGAGGAAATCTAAGCTGGGGTCCAGCTGAGAGGGTGGGAGAAGGTTGATATATAAAAAGAAAAAAGGGAGATAAATAATAATTTACACACGTGATACTAAAACGCAGAAGATATTTACTTAAAATTATACCACGTTTTGAAAACTGAATAACAAGTATAAAATAATAGGATAATGCTTGTAAGGGTAAAAAATAAAATTAAATAATTTAACACAAAGTGGTCGTCCTTCTCATTTTTTAAGACCTTTTCTTTGGGAATCAGAAGGATCTTCTGTGTGTGCTCTTTTCAAACTAGTCTCTTGCTTGCTGTTGTTTAAATATTTTGTCCTTACAAATACCCTTTGGCGGACAAATGATTTTATTAGATCCTCTAGTACATCTTTGACTTTTTTTTTAACTTTTAACACTGTTTCCTGAACAATGTGTTTCTTGATTTTTTTAAATAGTGCTTCATTTTAAAAACTTGTCTATTAAATTAAGTGCATCTATAAAACGCACAAAAAATCCACCAAAATATACGATTTAATGATACAAATCCACCAAAATACGATTTAAACACTACGGCCCACCAAGATTTATAAGAATCTTGATGGCCAACGACGCGGCGCTGCACAAAGATGACGTAGGCAGTCCCCTCTCCCGTAGTCCCCGCCGTGGCTATCAAGACAACCTATCCACTACCAATCTTGACTTTAGAGTATTTTTGACTCTTCATGCATGGCCCACCGCTCGCTCCGGGGCGCAACCAAACAAAATTAACTGAAACCAACGCAAATTTACAAAAAGAAACTAACATGACCTCAAAAAATTAAGAAAACATTAATTGCCACCGGCGGGAACTGAACGCGGGCCGTCCGTATTGCAAACAAAGAATCTGTCCTGTAGAACCGCTGAAATAAACTGACCGGACCGTAAATAAAGTGAAAGTGGTCCACTGAACCACCAGAGTACTTGCACACAATTGATTGCACCGCAAAGACATCGGTAAACTGAAGGCTGATTAGTTACCGTGCCAGATCTAGCTCAAAGTATGTGCGATACATTGAACATTGGTTTCGGTATGAGTTATGATACAATGTATCATACAATAACTTTTTGTGACGATTCATCTAGTGAGCATGTAATGCATCAAATGGCTATTCTAAATAATTCAAGCACGCTGTTCTCGCTCTATTTTGATTAAATTCAATAATAGTAGTATAACGCGATAGCAAAAAATCCTCTTAAGGTATACGAAGTCTATCTCGGTTTAGCCCATAGTAGGGATGACCAGAATCGAATCGATTCAACGGTGAATCGATCCTTCGAGCCGATGAATCGAATCGATACGGAAGTTCCAAGTCGAAGCGATGAATCGATTCTTCCGTATCGATTCGGCCATTCGATTCTTTCTTTCAATCCTATTCCATGGGAGTTGGAAGTGGAAGCTGCGCATGATGCTTTTTTTTCTTTGTATCATGGAAGCTAAGGAGGACCCTGTTTAGAGCCCTACATAGTGGTAGCAACGGGCGCGAAGAAGCATCTAGCCGTTGTGCTATAACTTTTTATGAAATGTGCAGTTGCATTTTAGGATGACCGTTGACTCCAATGCCATCTAGTGTAGGTGGCGTTGACAATCAATTTGTCGCAAGAGCCCTCGTGGTCGAGAGGTCTAGATGGTTAGGTCTCAATTCGGCGGCTATCAACGGCCCAGGTTCAATCCCCGTTGTTTTTTTTATTTTATTTTTAATGTTCTGTCTGAACAGTTTTTTTCTTGATTTTGGGTATGTCTTGGGTTAGTTTTGGTTAGCACCTGGTTATAGTTTCCTTTTCTTGAGTCCCCGTAGCGAGCGAAGCGAGCGGATGGCCATGCAAAAATTATACAACAGCGTATTCCAGGTGCCCAAATCAGTGAGCTTTCGTACGCTTACAAAACCTAACCGATTTCAGCACCCTAGTGCCTATGATAGCCAGTTACGTAGGTGCCGAAATCAGTGAGCTTTTGTAGCGTAATTATTGTTTACAAAGGCTCACAGTTTTCAGCACCCTGGTGCCATCGTATGTGAGGACGTGTAAATATGTCTCCGGTACCTCCATTATTATCTTTTTTGTTGCGTCAGTGCATACGAAAAAGTAGTCTCCTTTATATGGATCCATTAGAGATAGAATACAGATATATCTGAAGTTTTAATATTTTAATTCAATATCAACGACTGCAGCCTTTAATTTAGCAATCTATCTTGTTGATATGTTACACTATTTTATCATCTAAACTTTTGTTACAAGGTTCGAGAATATATCAGTAACTCAAATTCTGCTTATATAGCAATAATATTTCACACTTCTGGGGTTCACAAAACTCATAGTGCAAGATCCGGTATTAGAAATATATACAGGGTGTCCATTTAATACTCCCTCGGAAGATATCTCATAAACTATTAAACTTAGACAAAATATTTATGTAGGAAAGTTGTAGGCTCTTATAAAATGCATATTTTAAAAATATTTTCGATTATACAGGGTCTGTCGCAAAGTCGTGATATACCAAACTTACTTTTTTTTAAATGAGACTCCCCGTTTTTTTTTGCATATTTCGGTTCATCTTAGTCGACTTTATGAAATACAAAAATTTTACCTTATTCGTTATAGTATTTTAGGAGAAAAAAACTAAAAATTAAAAAAAAATTGTTTGCAGTCTCAAAAAAAAATTGTTTAAAAAAATTCAAAAACAATTTTTGAACACTCGGTATGTTATGATATAAGTTAAGAAAGGTCTAAAGATATAGCTCATCAAGTTGTCTAATCTTAAATTTCTACAGGGTGTCCAAAATTAAGGTCGAAGGATGGCACATTTCAAACCAATTTTTATCCAAATTTTCAAATGGAACCCCCTGTATATTTTCTCACCGTGTAATGCAGAATTAAAAAACAAAACTTTTTTGTAATTACAACTGTGCCGAAATTCTCAACCGTTTCCTAGATATTTACGAATAACCATTAAATGTTGATAAATGGTAAAAAAATTTAAAAAAAACCACATGACCACACCCTGTACATAATATCACCATTGAAGAAAGCGATCAATTTGCTTTAATCTGATATAAAAATACCTTACCTTTTTCTCCAGTAAGTTCCGCAAAAATTACGCTTGAATTAAATTTGGAGCAGTTCAATCAAATTTTCGCTGAACGCAAAGAAGGCTATGCAAGCAAGGAACTAAAAACTACTTTGTTAACATTAATTTTTACTTCAAAAATTGTTCAAAATGTTGGCCGTTATGGTTAAAGCATAAATTTATTCGCTTGATAAATGAATTTCTTACTTCACGTAACATTTCTGGCGTGATTCTACGAAAAGATTCCCTGATTCTCTCAATCATATTTTCTTTTGTTGTAGCCTCTGTATCATATACATCATATTTCACAAACCCCCATAGAAAATAATCCATGAGAGTCAAATCTGGTGACCTTGGCGGCCATGCAACTGGGCCTAATCTGCCAATCCATCTAGCAGGAAAATTTTCCGTTATGTGCTGCCTGACATTAGTATGAAAATGCGATGGAGCACCGTCAAGTTGTAACCACATAACTTCTTTTATAAAATTTGGAACGTGCCGCGTCAAAATGGGAAAATCGTTTCTTAGAAAGTTTAAAAATACTTCACCTGTAACCCGGTCCTCAAAAAAATAGGGTCCAATTACAAAATCATTTATTATTCCACCCCAAACATTAAGACTCCAGTTGTGTTGAAAATTATTAACAATGACTTTATGGGGGTTTTGGGTATCGTAGAAATGAAAATTATGCCTATTCACAAAACCATTTCGGTGAAATGTGGACTCATCCGTAAACAATACAAATTTAAAGAAGTCTTCATTTTCTGCAAATTGACCTTGTGCCCATCTACAAAAATCTACCCTTCTCTGAAAATCATCATTATTTAGCTCTTGGTGTAATTGGGCATGGTATGGATGAAACTTGTTTCTCTTAAGACATACTCCTACTGAGGACTTCTTTATGCTTAAATCTTTACTCACGCGTCTCACGCTTATTTCAGGATTTTCCACAACAGCCAAATTTATATTCAATTCAGTTTCCTCATTTAAAACGGATTTTGTCCTCGTTTTTTTTTCGTAGGCAACACTTCCAGTACGATCGAATCGTTCCTTTAAATTTTCTAACATTCTAGGGTCAGGATGTCTTCTATCTGGGAATGTCTGTGCATAAACACGGGATGCCAAAAAACAGTTTCCTGAACATTCGCCAATAACATAAATCATACTAATTAAATCTTGCTGACAATAATTCATTTTGTAGATTTTAACACGTACTTAAACGAACAATAATAACTAAATGTCAAATTATTGGAAATTACCCGATTTTCAACTGAAAACGTCATAGCCGAAGTCATAGCCTTCTTTGCGTCCAGCGAAAATTTGATTGAACTGCTCCAAATTTAATTCAATTCTAGGAAACGGTTGAGAATTTCGGCACAGTTGTAATTACAAAAAAGTTTTGTTTTTTAATTCTGCATTACACGGTGAGAAAATATACAGGGGGTTCCATTTGAAAATTTGGATAAAAATTGGTTTGAAATGTGCCATCCTTCGACCTTAATTTTGGACACCCTGTAGAAATTTAAGATTAGACAACTTGATGAGCTATATCTTTAGACCTTTCTTAACTTATATCATAACATACCGAGTGTTCAAAAATTGTTTTTGAATTTTTTTAAACAATTTTTTTTTGAGACTGCAAACAATTTTTTTTTAATTTTTAATTTTTTTCTCCTAAAATACTATAACGAATAAGGTAAAATTTTTGTATTTCATAAAGTCGACTAAGATGAACCGAAATATGCAAAAAAAAACGGGGAGTCTCATTTAAAAAAAAGTAAGTTTGGTATATCACGACTTTGCGACAGACCCTGTATAATCGAAAATATTTTTAAAATATGCATTTTATAAGAGCCTACAACTTTCCTACATAAATATTTTGTCTAAGTTTAATAGTTTATGAGATATCTTCCGAGGGAGTATTAAATGGACACCCTGTATAACCTCATCTGTTATTTGACGATGACAAAGATTATATGTTAGATAATATATATAGATTGATAAATCGCCCAAATTCGCTTCTCACTATTGGCATCTCGTAAACGGTAAAAGATACAGCAAAGTTTAAATTGGGGCAAAGTTGCGCAAGTTAGTGCCCAGTATTTTGACATTTTGAAGTTTGAGATATCTCGAGTACTTCCGGAGATATACGCGAAAACAGAAATTTTCGATTTTTGTTTTTAATCTTTCCTGACGTTATTTTTGGAAAAATCAAAAAAATATTAACACTTTCTAGAGGCACTTTTTATCGGTCTACCCAAGATGTCAGTTTTCTAACTCAAGCCAATGTTTTTAAATACGGACCTGTAGTTTTTATCAATTTTTTGCATATTTAGGAGGTAAAATCCCCAAATTTGGGTTACTCTGGTTGGGCAGGGAATAAAATAACCTTTCATTTCATAAAAAAATCGATTAAATAACTGATGAGGGTATATTAATAACGCTTGGTCACCTGTTTATACCTGGCTACTTCATAGTTGGGCCGTCGACTGATAATAGGGGAAGACGCGCAAATGCCGTGCCTAGAAACGTGATACCAGAGGGGTGATACCTTCCTTTTCGATACCCTTACGTCTCACCCACTGATTGGTGGTGCGACCTCGCGGCATATGCCTGGAAATGCGAAAGGAATTCATACCATTCTTGATTAATTTATTAGATCCAGTCGCGTGGCGCTTTGAGATACTCGGGCAACGGCCAACAAGTTCACAAGAAATAGTTTTAGCACGTATGGAGTTTTCGCATTGACCGATTAAATTATGATAAGACCAAGGATTTTAACGATATTTACTTATAAAGATGTTATATTTTACTGAATAATTTAATATATTATTATGCCATTTAGCATTTTTAGATTAGTAAGTAAACTAAATATAATTCTAATAAGATAAATTATTATTGGCATGTACTTATATGAATTTGTTTTTTATTTAAGTTTTTGCTGGCAGCCGAATTTTTGGTTGACTACAATACTTATTTCTCACTTAGCGTCGCTCGAAAGCAAAAATGTTTTATAAGTTATAATTTGTTAAGATTGAAATTGAGAAGCATGGAGAGATAGAGTTGTGCCAAGTAAATAAAACACGATAGCATTGTAAAACAACTTACATTTTGGAATAAATAAATATTAAGCAGAAGGTTAATACCTAAAATATAAAGTGAAACGTGAGACATCACGTGAAATGTGATAGTGTATGTAAAATAATGCAAGAATACAAAACTAAACTAGTAAAATGATATTATGTAGTATAAAGGATTTACCAAATTTTATAAATAAACACAGTCAACTAAGTTGATGATTGTTTTACCTAAGCATAGCGTAAGTAACTGAGGGTTTCTGAGCATTATTTGGACTTGGAGGATAACTACTTTATGGTAAAGCATGTTTGAGTTTTGACTTTTTTATCCAGCTAAATCCCTAAAATGTATCAGTGGTCGCCTGGGACGTCTGTGCGACTCGAGAATCGCGTAGAATAGTCTGCTCTTTCTGGATACCATTCCAAGGTTTCATTGTTTGGCGAATAATCGAGTACCTAGTGGTTGTCAACGTGTCGGAATTAGTGGTCAAGCGAATACCACAATGAGGAAGTTTCATTAAAATTTTTATTGCTAATTTTGATAGCACATCAAAAATAAGTGGACACATGTTTTTTTAATTTTTTTCATAGTTCGAAAAATGAGGCAGATTCAACACCATGAAATATGCTTATGACGTCACCATGTATATGAATTGTTACGTCGCACCATGCTTAGTATATTATATAGTTAGCTGAGAATCAGTCAACGATTATATCTATATATACAAAACTAAAAACTGGCATAGCTCTCGTAATAATCATCTTTAGTGGAAATTAAAAAATACGTATCGATTTTTTTCACTGTTCTATAATTTACAGTAAAACAAATAATCAGTTTAATTTTTCAGGAGACTTCTTGATTTTAAAAATAGCAAAATTTTAGCGCACACGCTGCTTACAAATAATAATGAAAATAATTTAGATAAAATCATTGGTTTGATAAAATTCTAATTTTTCTATGTGGTTTATTTTGAGCATCTTTGGTGTCACGTATATTGCAACTGAATGAAAAATTCAGTTGTGTGTAAAGTATTGTTTTTGTTACAATTTTTAATAATTTTTCGGTATGTTCTGGACATAAATTAATAATATTTATATTGATTTCGTTTAGCAATAATTTATAAATGGATTTAAAAATATTATTATGTAATGTTGGAAATTATTTTTAGGTTTCCAAAATGACCGTTAGGGGACGTAATAGCCATCTTAAATTTTAAAACAGGTTATACGTCAGTGAAAACCGCATCTCGATATCCCTTACCTAACCGAAAACATAAGTAAATAAATCAAAACTCAAAAAAATCGGATTTTGGGATAGTTTTTCAGTAGATCCGTTGCTATTAAATTGTAATTATCGTTATTTTACCACAATATATATTATTTTACTGCTAAAATACCAACATAATATTTAAAATCTCAATAATAATTAATATTCATTCAATATGAATATTGATTGCCCTTGTGTCCACACAAAATTCGAACTATTAAAGAAAGCAAGTACCTATGCTTTAGAAACTTAAATCGCAAAAATTATAATGACGATAACTAAATGTCAATCATATTAAGATTGCAGATTTTTATAGTGTATGAGATATTTTTGGGGCTTTATTTTGAAGAAAAAAATGAATTTTCCACCTGTGGAAGTATTTCAGTGCAATGATAATTAGGGATGGCAACGATGAATCGATGTTTTTAAAACTTTATCGCGATTTTAAACAAAAAATGTAATAAACTGGTTATTTTTAAAGAAAAAAGGCATTACTTGTTTGATCTCGATAAACCGCTTGGTCTTCAAGAAATTCGAACTTTGATCATTGAATGCACGCGGACTTTATGATATCTGCTAACGGTATTCGTTTACTAACTCAAGCAGGCTTGACCATTGACATAATAGTATATTAAGATACTAGTTTTAAAAGACCATATTTTATCGCACGAGCACGAAATTAGGAAACGACCCGCTTGCGGGGAGTTTCCTAACGTGCGAGTGCGCTAAATGTCTTTTAAAACGTGTATTTTATACTATTTTTTCTATTTTGCACGTTTTTTAATGAAAAACATTAATTTATTCAAGTCGCGATCAAAAGTTGGACGTCCATCTTGTCACTTTTGACGTCTGTATTATTAGGAATCCCATTCAAAACGGTGTCGAAATTTTTGCTAGTGAGCCTTGGCATGGAACAATTTTGTTAATATCATAGTAATCAGTCAACAAAAGTAGTGTCGAAAAGAGCTTCTTTTCGACACTACTTTGCGTATCGAAAAGACTTCTTTATGATACCAAAATAGAAAAAATATTATTATTTAACAAATATTTTAATTAAAAAATATAACAAATATTAGTCATTAGTCGCGAACAAAAAGAATCAGGAAATGTGTAAAAATTGAACTCCAGATATTTTCGATACCTGTTAATCAGTCAAAATACCACGAAAATCTTAATTTTACAGTGATGGCTGTTACACCCTCTAGCGGGCTAGTTTTTGAGATATAAGCCGGTATGAGATATTTTGTTGGCCTTATTTGTAAAAAATAAATTTTCTACCCATAGAAGTGTTTGATATGCACTGTATCGTGCTTATTTTCAATGCAACGATAATATACCTAACTGTTGCCGCTAGCCTACTTGGTTTGTTTAAAAAAGTTCGAATTTTGTGTGGACAGAACGGCAAAATTCACTCATATTTACTGAATGTTAATTATTATTGAGATTTTAAATATTATGTTGGTATTTTAGCAGTAAATTATTATATATTGTGGTAAAACATGAGGATAATAACAACGGGTCTTCCTTTCGAAAAAATGTCCCAAAATCCGATTTTATTTCGTGTTCTGATTTCTTTTACTTATATTTTAGGTTAGATGAGATATATCGAAATGCGGTTTTCACTACCGTATTAGGATCTCATTTGGCTCTCTTTTGTTTTAAAATAGTGGCATCGTTGCATTTATCTTTTTTTAGAAAATCTGACTTATTTGCGGTTATGTCAGGAAACGCCCTCTAGCGGCAATAATGAGTCGCAAATCACCCCACGCAAGGCACGATTGATAGCCTAAAAAAAGCCATTTTCAACGACTATAAGTTTTTAAGTTCCGTCCAGCCATTTTCAAGTTATTGACATTTATTTCCGAAAATGTTCGAACACGTTCCATCACTTTCCTTTACGGGCTAGAGCAAAACGTGTTTTACAAAAAGTAATTTAATTTATCCCTGTTTTAAAATGGCAATGCATTCTATTATCTTTAATTTAAGAAAATTTTGCAAAAAAAAGACGGGTTTTAAAATTTAAGATGGCTATTATGCCCCATGGCGACCATTTTGCAGACTTAAAAATTATTTCCAACATTTTCCCTTGGCCGCTTTACTCATAAATTTTTTACCGCAAGTCTTTACGACAATTACTTTTCCAGATATAGCCGAGTGCCATTCTTAGTTGGCCACCCGGTAAATATTAAATAAAATTGGGACAAATTATAACACAGTACCTAGATATTGGATTAGTTACCAATTTTCCGAAACATACTATATGGGAATTTCATAGGTATACAAAAATCCTTTTAACTGCAGCCGTCTCTTTTAGATAAAAAAGTTATACTTCATAGCTGTCGCTGCACGCAACCACTCAAGGTATTTGTTTTAAAATTGTTTCATTTATGTGAGAATCCTACTGCTGTCTTTTGGTTCATTACTTGTAATATGATATTCCATGTTATGATGATGCATTAAACACTAAACACAAAAGTCAAACACGCGTAGGCGCGAAAAAGTTGTGGGGTTTTAAAAGCACAGAATTCATCATAAATGGCGCCCCTTATCAATTGAAGGAAAATTGTTAACGGATTTGAATTCTTAATTCAAAAAGCTCCTAGTCATCAAAGTGCTAACTAACTTTACGCGCTTTACAGTGCGAACTTGTATGCACTAGTGCATAAAGTAAAATACGAAATATAAAATATTACTTTTTAAGCACCAGTGCCTAAATATATATTTTTTTACGCAGTACTGCGAGAAATAAATTTTTTATTTTGATGTAGTTTATTTCTAGGAAGTAGAGAAAGTATTGTATGTAACTCATACGTAATTGTTTTTTAGTCATGTGATTGGCACACTCCCTTGCGGCTCTTGCAAAAGGGTAACTTTACGCACTTGTTGCATAAATAACTATTTTGTACAACTATCTAAAAAGGTGACATTTTTATACACTTGCAGATACGCAAACGTCTCACGTGAAAAAATACAATTTTTTGACTCCTAGAAATATTATTTAAGTTTCATAATGCTACGTCCCATTAAAAAATAGTATATTGTGTAACTAGGAGGAAAAGAAAAACATTCCTGGACGATTGTGGCAATTGCTGGACGAGGCGCAGCCGAGGCCAGCAACACAGAAGTCCAGGAATGTGCTTTTCCTACGAGTTGCACATACTATTTTTTATCCGATTGGAAGTAATTATAATACGTATTTATAAAAATAGAGCCAAATATTACTCTAAATAAAAACGGTGTTTTAAATTTAAACTCAACATAATAAACTTAAAAAACTTACAATATTGTTCTTGTTTCTTCTCGTATTATTGCATCCACGATAAACACAAACATTCATTTTGGACGTCTACATAATGTTCGAGTACTAACTACAACCAAAACAAGGCTACGTCTATGACAAAACACAAGAAATGTTAATGCAAGATTTTAAGACACTACGAAAACTCCTCAGACAACACGTTCGTGTGCTCCGCAAAATGCCAATACTGTGATCGATCTTAAGCCAGATCTCGCGCACGCATTCTAGTAGCGCCATCTATACGCAGCCATCTTTTAGTGTCAAGATTTGCATTTAAAGATCCTTTACACAAATAGTGCACTATGTAAAAATCGACCTCTCCTATTGGTCGATCCATCTCGTATTACGAGATGTCTGCGTGATGCTATCGGTTTCTGTCAGGAGCTCTCGTGGTGTAGAGGTTTATACAGCTGGGTTTCACCTGGACGGCCGAGGTTCGAACCCCGTTGCTATTTTTTATTTTTTTTTAAGATTATGCTTCTAAACAGTTTTTTTTCTTTTGGGTATGTCTTGGGTTAGTTTGGGTTAGCACCTGGTTAGTTTACTTTTCTTGAGCCCCCGTAGCGACGAAGCGAGCGGAGGGCATTGCGGATCGACCAATAGAAAAGGCCGATTTTTATATAGTGCACTATTTGTGTAAAGGATCTTATAATGCTCAAGATTTTGCCCATAATTTAGCGCGTCTTCCCCTATTCTCAGCCAACGGTTGGGCTGAGTGGAAAGTAATCATAATCAACCTATATTTCTCCAATTCCTTGAGTTACATTCTCTTAGCTAATGCTAGTTTTTTTTTTTCAATAATAAATCGGGGAAGTTGTTCCAAAAAAGTTAATTAGAATTTATATTATACAGGGTGAAACAAATTCGCTTCTCACTATTGGAATCTCGTAAACGATAAGAGATACAGCAAATTTTAAATTGGAGCAAAGTTGGGCAATTTAGTGCCCAGTATTTTGACATTTGAGATATCTCGCGTACTTCCGGAGATATCCGAGAAAAACCGAAAACTACGAATTTCTCTTTTAATATTTTGTGACGTTATCTTTGGAAATATCAAAAAATAATGGCACTTTCTAGAGGCACATTTTAACGATCTATGCTAGGATGTCAGTTTTCTAACTCAACGTTTCGATTTCTGAGAACCATCATCAGCTCAATTTTTTTAAATACGAACCTATAATTTTTATATATTTTTTTGCATATTTAGGGGGTAATTTCGTAAAATCCATCACCAGATATTTTTAACTTGTAGGTATTATTAAGAAAATGAACACCTCAGACAATTTACAATACTAACAGGCGCAGATTAAGTTGATATCTCAAATTAAAAAAAAAACCTCCGGTAATTTTGTCTGTAACGCCTACAATTTAAAAATATCTGGTGATGCACGATACGTGTATCGTGTGGTAATGGATTTTACCAAATTACCCTCTAAATATGCAAAAAAATTGATAAAAACTACAGGGCCGTATTTAAAAAAATTGGCTTGATGGTTCTGAAAAATCGAAATGTTGATTTAGAAAACTGATCATATCTTAGGGTAGACTGTTAAAAAGTGCATGTAGAAAGTGTTAATATTTTTTTGATATCTCCAAAAATAACGTTAGAAAAAATTTAAAAGAAAAATCGAAAATTTCGGTTTTTCGTGGGTATCTCCGAAAGTACTCGTGATATCTCCAACTTCAAAATGTCAAAATACTGGGCAATAAATTGCGCAACTTTGCCCCAGTTTAAACTTTGCTGTATCTTTTACCGTTTACGAGATCCCAATAGTGAGAAGCGAATTTGTTTCACCCTGTATAACGGCATTGGCCCCAGATTTAGCTAGGCAACCCATGTGCGATTTATCAATCTATATATATTATCTAACATATAATCTTTGCCATCGTCAAATAACAGGTGAGGGTATATACATCTATCATAGGTCATACACATTCGATTATATCTTTATATCCGAATCCCGATAGCGCACGTCGCAGCCTAGACGCAGGCAGCGAAGTCCCAACGGCCATCGTTTCGAAATTGTGCCGCAGTCAGTAGCAGCTGGTTGAGCGCCCGTGTATATAAACGTCATTAATAAGTAGATAATTGCTATCTTAATAAAAATGAAACTATTGAAAATCGAAAAATCACAAACACAAATATATTTTCTTATGTATACCATATTTTGTCAGTTCAAAATAAATATATTATAATAGACATAAAACTCTAAAGAAATAAAAACGAACTAACCCAAACTAACTAGCAGTGACTGTACTATATAAACAATAATAAGTTATTCTTTTTTCAAAAAGTTTAGGGTAACAAACTTGTCAAACTTCTTCGTTCCCCATCCAGGCACTTTTGACAGGTCTTGAATTTCATTGAAAATGCCTTTCAATTTTCTAAAAATAAGTAAGGTTATAAATGAATTAAAAGTAATAATTTAAAAGCTATATGGTTACATCTTGAAAGTCTTACATTAAACTGAGAAATCAGCAAGAAGTACCTGTCTTTAAACATGTTTAATAGTGATTTATGCACCTAGGACGAAAAGTTAAGCTTTAAGGTATGAACAAGTTGTTTACAGAATTGTTTGCGAATAACTTAAAGCTGCTTTTTCTATACTTGTACTTTAAATAATTTATTAGACGTTTAATACTTGTACTTTAATGAGATTCATTAAGATACAGATCTTTCATCAAGATACACGTTTATAACGAATAAAAATGAAACATCACCGCAATATCCGGTCAATATAAAGATTGCTATGACCATGACAAATCTGAAATGTATCAATTTTGACAGTTAGTAAATTTTGAAAATTAAAGTACTTATTTTTCACGATTATAAGTGGTCATAGAAAAAATCGCATTTAATCCCATGCTCGAGCATTTTATGGCATGAGGGATAATAATAGCTGGGCGAAGAGCCCATGTTCATTTATTATATCAATTCAGAATTTACTTTGCATTGCTTCGACAAGGAAGAAAATATAACTCATGCACGTGAATAGGTTGACAGGATTATAGAACTTAGAGGCGAATTTTCTATAATAGTATATCTCCCTTGTAAATCTGTAATATATTTACAATTGCCAGGAATATCAATTCTCTTCTATTCCAGAACATGGCTTTTATAAGGAACGTTCGACAATAATTAACTTCTTAGTGTATGAAAACCCACGATGTACCGGGTGACATCGTATAAAGTACCACCCCCCGTAACTTTTTTATATTTTATCATACGGGAAAAATAAAAAAACCGGCATACAGGGGAAATTTTTTCCTTCCCGAATGTCCATTGTAAATTTCGATAACTTTGCATATATACGAGGGGCGACGAAAAGTATATTTTTTTAATGGAATGCCCTGTATATTTTTGGGTAAAATTAAAGATCTTTTTCTTCTGATTTTAAATATACCACACAACTTGACATTTGGCTCACTCATTTTTGCGTTATTTAAGTTTAAAGTTGCATTGAATTACATTGTCTCGTTGCCATGCTTACTGCACAGAAATCAACTTTTTGAAGAGTAAGCCATGGCATGTCATGACAACAATAGGAACAAAATGTTTTTGAGTTGACATTGTCATTTATAATAACTGTTAGTGAAACTAAATTAATTCCTTCTAATCATTTCGCTTATTATAATGGTTTTTTCTGTGGCATGAAACGAGATACTAGTTTGCTTATAAATAAATTATAATGAAGTAGCAATGCAAAAGTTAAATAAGCAATATTTTACCGAATAACTAAATAGAGATTACAATAAAAGAAATCTAAAATACAGAATATTAATCAGAATGAATATTCCCCCCCTCATTATCTATGCATTCTTGGTAAACTGTTTGTAAGTGCTCTATTCCATTCTCTATAAAATTACTATTTCTTTCATTTAAATACCTTATTTCTTGAGTAATAAAATATTTCATATCCTCAACACTGTCAAGATCACGCTCATACACTTTATTTTTAATATATCCCCACAAAAAATGGTCCATAGGCGTTAGATCCGGACTATTTGAAGGCCACGCAATAGGTCCGTTTCTTCCAATCCATTCATTATAGACAGTATTCAAATAATCGCTTACTCCACGTATCACATGTGGCGGGGCGCCGTCATGTTGGAAAATTATGTTTATATGCTGCCTAAACGGTAAATTATCTAGCATGTCTTGCAGGCGTGTTTCCAGAAATTGCTGATACAACGGTCCGGTCAATGTGCCTTCGAAAAAATATGGTCCTATTATTCTATTTTTTAGCAGTCCGCACCATACATTAACTGTCCTTCGACCTTGAAATCGAACTTCCCTGGCGAATTGAGGATTTTCTTGAGCCCAGTGTCGATAATTTTGACGGTTTGGTAATCCACTTGTAGAAAAACTTGACTCATCGGTCCATAATATTTTTTCGAAGAAGTCTCTTTCGTTGTTCAATCTATTCAACATAAGGTTGCAGAAATTGAGTCTTTGAATCTTATGCGTTTGTGTTAATTTCTGAACTGTGTGAAACCTATAAGGCCTAAATCCATATTTTTTCAAAACTTTCCGGATATACTCACGCGAAGTTCTTCGTGGTCCGTAACGAGTACGCATTTCCTTAGAAGTTGTTCGAATTGGCTTGCTGGGGTTTTCCACATAATGCAGAAGAATATTCAAATCGTGATTTTCCGTATTTTCATTTTTTTCCCTTCTTTTTGTTTGCAAATTTGACGTTGTTCTAAACTTGGAGAAAATAGTTCTGGTTGTTCGTCTTGTGGGAATCGGACCATTGGGATGCCTTGCCGCATAGGCACGTCGCGTAGCAGACGCATTATAATTATTTTCAGCAAATAAACAAACAATATCTAGTTTCTCAGCCACAGAAAACACCATTTAAAAATTATATCTAAAGAAATCGGGCAAGTTGCACTGACAGTTATTATATAAATGACAATGTCAACTCAAAAACATTTTGTTCCTATTGTTGTCATGGCTTACTCTTCAAAAAGTTGATTTCTGTGCAGTAAGCATGGCAACGAGACAATGTAAATTCAATGCAAATTTAAACTTAAATAACGCAAAAATAAGTGAGCCAAATGTCAAGTTGTGTGGTATATTTGAAATCAGAAGAAAAAAATCTTTAATTTTACCCAAAAATATACAGGGCATTCCATTAAAAAAATATATACTTTTCGTCGCCCCTCGTATATATGCAAAGTTATCGAAATTTACAATGGACATTCGGGAAGGAAAAAAATTCCTCTGTATGCCAGTTTTTTTATTTTTCCCGTATGATAAAAAATAAAAAAGTTACGGGGGTGGTACTTTATACGATCTCACCCGGTACACTGTGTGTGTGTAACGTGTGAAAACCTTGCAATATCGTTATTTGAGGTAGGGCACCAAGTTGATTGCATTTACACCCCTCTACTTAAATTCGTACTTTAGTACGCCACTAATTAGAAATTTGAATCGATAGTCACCTTTGCAACCATCGGCAGTATCAGGTCTAGAATTTTAATTGTATTTGTTACACAATCGTGTTGGGAGACCTTACTTATCCGAAAGTAACTATTAAACTATGCTTAATTTAAAGAAATACTAAATGGGTTTAGGGTTATCAAAGATCTTTGACACCGAACATTAACTATACAATAAGAAGAACCACTAAACCTCGGCAGCTTTGATGTGCGTGTTCAGCGAGCGCTACAAAGGAAACGTAGTTTTTTGCTTGGCTGTTTGGTAACGGTTGGCGGACTCTCGCCACAGACAGGTCAAATTTCAATAAAAGCTGACCAGCGACGATATTTTTAATCAAATTTATGACGAAATTATTTATAACACTCTAGTTAGTACTCTAGTTGGCTTTGGGAAAAACAATTGATATCTTTTGAATTGTTTGCAACGCCCTGTCAAACTTACGTTATGTTTTTTATTAACGTAATTATTTTCCCCCAATAAATATTTTGATAAAAATTTGCATTCAACTGGCTGTTTCAGAAATCTTTTAACGTTTTTAATTAGTTATTGATAACAATAATCAAGATATATATAATAACTAATATTTAGAGGATTTTTATTTTTCTGCTTATTGCATAGCGCTGATGACTTAAAATGTAAAAGATTGATGTTTCTGATTACAAATATACTGTAATATCTTGCTCGAATTTGCCCAATTTTTTATATTTAATTAAATTTGGAGTATTGGGTGATTTTAAAATTGGTTAAAGGGTTCGCACAATATTTTTTCTGTATATTTATTGAAATACTTAATTGTATAAATTCGTAAAAATTTCCGAAAAATTACCTAATTTACTTAAAAATATTTTTTTTTAACACGATAGTCCAGGAGATTACGGTGATTTTTAATTTTAATGATTGAAATGACTGTGATTTTTAATTTTAATGATTAACGACAAATTCATTTTTTATTTATGAAAAAAACTTGTTCCAGTCACACAAGAATAAATCTTTCATTATTTTTAATTTATTTGCTTCAGATCGAAGTTTTTAACTATAACGTATAAGCTATTGTTTGAAATAATTCAAAGCTTTTCATTCAAATTTTCTTAAATTGAAATTAAAAATATCTGAATTAACAGGATATCAAGACTTTCCCAATGAGTTTAGGTCGACTTGCAATACTTTTTACTATAAATATATTTCCAAGTGGAATCAATCAAGAGAGGTTTTTAGAAAAAAATAAAAATTGGCTTACAACTGTTGTAAAATTTAAAAAAATATATATTGTAAAAGGACGCAAAACAGTAGCGTTCATTGAATGTAGTGAGCGGTCCAAAAGACGGAAAACAAAACCACTCCCGGAAAATTCAACACCACAAGAGTTAACTTATACCGCTCAAATGAGCTACAGATCATGTGGCAACTTATCCGCAACGAAAGTTCTCAAAACTATTAGTAACGAAACCGAGCAAGGCAAAATTTTTGAAAATAAACACAATCAAGATACTTTACATTTAGAAAAGCCTACACATAGTCTCAAATGATAATGGGCTACGACTTGCAGAACTAGCAGCATCTAACAACCTCCTAGTTAAATCTACAATGTATGAGCATAAAGATACCCATAAAGAGACATGGGCCCCCAATGACGGTAAAACAAAAAAACCAAATCACGTCGTAATTGATGCAAGACATGGTAGTAATGTCCTGGATGTGAGAAGCTATCGAGGGGCAGACGCGGACTCGGATCATTTTCTTGTTAGAGCAAAGCTGATAATCAGAATATCAAGCCGCAATGTGCAATCCAAACAAGGCCAACAGTGGGATACAGCAAAATTGGAAAACGAAGAAATCAGGCGGAAATAGAGCACAGAAGCCAAGAAATTACAAATACAGATGACATCGACACGAGATGGACAGTACTATCCGAAGCAACCACAAGGGCAGCAAGTGTGACCGTGGGAGTAAAGCCAAGAAACAAAAATAGAAACCACTGGTATGACCCGGAATGTGAGAGGGTACTTCAGAAGAGAAAGACTGCAAGGCTGGTAATGATGCATTATCCTACTGAAGACAGTAATAGCAAATTTAGACAACTAAGAAGAGAGGCTAATAAACTACTAAGAAGGAAAAAAGAGAACAACAAAATCAGAAGCTGCAGGAACTGGAAGTTGATGGAAGGAACAACACCAGGAAATTCTATAAGACAATAAGAATAAGAAAGAACGGCTTTAGACCCAGAACCAACAACATCATCAAGGGCAACAACGGAGATATAATAATCAGACAAGATCAAATGCTGCAAACATGGAAAGAGTACTTTGAACAACTACTTAACCAGGGCCATACAAACAACGAAGAACCGGCCAGCTTCCAAACTGCGGAAATGCGAGACGAATACCCGTCTCGAATGGAAATTGAGAATGCAATAAAAAAAATTGAAAAACAACAAATCTCCTGGTAAAGACACGATAACCGCCGAACTCTTGAAACACGCCGGAAACACAGTAACATCCCAACTACACCAACTCATAATAACTATCTGGAAAAACGAGAAGGTCCCAGAAGACTGGAAAGAAAGTATAATGATCCCTGTTCACAAAAAAGGAGACAGAATGGTACGAAAAATTTATAGAGGAATATCGCTTATAAACGTAGCATACAAAGTTCTATCAAATATAATCCTGTCGAGAATTACCCCTTTCACAGAGGAAATAATAGGTGACTACCAGTGCGGCTTTCGGGCAAACCGATCAACTGTTCACAGTTAGACAGCTACTAGAAAAAAGCTGGGAATTTAATAGCAGGTACACCAATTGTTTATAGATTTCCAACAGGCCTATGATAGTGTGAAAAGAGTTAAGATCTGGGAGACAATGGCAGAATTCGTGATACCTCATAAAATTATAATATAATAATAAAAGTTGGGAATGATATGTCGGACGTATTCAGGGTAAATACGGGACTGTGGTGACGCGCTGTCCCCGAATCTTTTCAATATTGCCTTGCAGAAGATAGTAAGGGATTCTAAACTCGAAATAAAGCTCTTCCAAACGAGAGGTTCGCAAATAATGCGGACAATATTGACATGATGGAAACTAGCGTAATAAATAGCAAAGATAGGTTTGTTAAACTGGAACACGAGGCATCTAAAATGGGTCTAAGTCCCGGCGCCCACAGAAGAGATGGGGCGGCAACGCGTCGCGGACGTGGCAGAGACGCGGTAAGGACGTAGGCGCGGTTAAGATCTTTCTATACTATTGCCATCATATAAAAACTAATTTTTTTCTATTATTTCAATTAAATACACGTTAAGTTCGGAGTCGCCCATTTTAAACAAATGTCTCGCCTCTTCAATGAGCCTCTGGAGACTAAAAAGAAACGCGGCTCGGTCGCGTAAAGACATGTCTCGGCCCGACTTCCCTTATTAGCGTTGCCTCTTTACTTTATATGGTGAATAACTAAATTAAGTCGCGTCCGCGCCACGTCCCCGTCTGACGTCCGCGCCTCGTCTCTTCTGTGGGCGTCGGGCCTAAGGATCAACGAAGACAAGACCAAATACATGCATATCGCTAGGACAGGCAGAGGAAGAGTGGGACAAAATGTGACAATGAATGAGTAGAACTTTGAAAACGTCACACAGTTCAAGTACCTGGGTTCGATACCGACTGAAAACCGCAAACAACTGCTTCTATGCCCTTAAGAACATATTTGGATACAAAGAAGTTACTAGGAGATCCAAAATCAAAGTATATAAAACTGTCATCAGACCTGTCATCATGTATGGCTGCGAATTGTGCACGCTAACGGTACAAAATGAGGAGGCCATCCGTAAATTCGAATACTTAGGAAAATATACGGCCCGACAAAGGATCCCCAGGCGCAGCAGTACTGAAGCAAAACGAATGCAGAACTGACAGAGCTTTACGACGAACCAGATATGTGCAACATAATAAAGGCACAACGGTTTAGAGGGCAGGACACGTGCGAAGACAACCCGAGGATAGGCTTATAAGATTGGTATTGCAGAAAGCCCCAGAAGGACCACTTGAAAGACCTAGACTAAGATGGCAAGACAACATTGCTGCAGATCTGAGAAAACTGGACGTCGAGGATGGTACGGAACTTATGACCGATTAAGATGTTAAAGATGGCGGAGTACTAATTAAATGTAAAACCAAAGTTGAGCTTAAGAAAAACTTACAACCAGATATCAAATTAATATATCTGAACAAGAGAACCCTCCAATAAAGACTGTGGATATCGAAGACGATGTATGAAAGGAAGATCTTGAAATGAAAATGTCTAACCAGAATTCCTTTTTTTACAACACAATAAAAGCCTATTTTATGTTATAGCAGCAAAAAAATATAAAAACTCGATGTGAATAATTGATGTGTATTGTAGAGTATGATCCAGTAACCAGTAACCCATAAATTGATTATGTCAAGTAAAGAGAGCAACACATATTCATAAATTATTCCTAATGTAGGGTGCTTGATCAAGTTTCAATAGTCAGATGTTATAAATGTGGGGAATATGATCATAAGGCGAATGATTGTAAGAATGGAAATATATATCTGGCCTGTATGAATCGAGGACATGAATCCGAGCAATGTAGTGAAAAAACAATTGTTATATTAACTGTGTGAAGTCGAATACACACCATAACACGGACCACTCTATATTTGACTATAACTGTCCTGTGTACTTAAAGAAAGTACAACTTAAAAAAAGAAAACTAAAAACAATATAGCAGCAATCACAGAAGTCAGCTCAGAAGGAAAAAATTTGTCGTATTCCATCAAAATGTGCAGAGGCCAAAAAATAAAATAGATATACAATATGCTGCTTGATGATAAATACATTGTTTGTTTCACTGAGCATTGGCTTTGAAACTTGACAATTACATATATGGTAGTGCTTTATAAGAAATGTACATAAACATGGTGGGGTTATAACAAGAAATGATGTGGCTCTGTTGGGGATAAGGTAGGCTTCGAAATATGCAAAGGAACCTAGTTTTCAGATATGTGCAATAAATATTATTGTAAGGAAAGAAAACATAAAGGTATTCTGCATATACAGGTCACCTCACTCAAATAGTGAGGATTTCTTTTCAACTAGAGCAGCTTCTACTTGAACGAATTCAACTTAAGAAGTGATTTGTGGAGACATTAATGTTGATTGGCTGTCTAGGAGTGGTGCGAACCAACTAGATTTACCGCCCTGACTGGATCCTGCGCTGACTTTGACTTAGAAAGAGTTTAGTGTAATGTACATAATGGCTTTTCGAATCACTCAGCACAGAGTTTAAGCATATTAATAGATTTTGTTAACAACAATGACGAACAATTTATACAAGAATAATTTCAACATACGATTAGGTTACTTACAATCTGAAGACTGGCTTACATTATATGAGCAATAGAGTGTAGACACTGCTTTTGAGAGTTTTATAAAGGTAATTAAACATTATATGAATCTATTATTTTCAGTAAAAAAACTCAACAGGAAAAATAATGCTATACCATGGTTGAATGATGCCCGGTACTAAAAATTCTTAAAGAAAATAATTGAAAGAATTATTGAGGCAAAAAATTGAGTCGAATAAGCAGTGCGACAACATTCTATATAGCCGCTATAAAAAAAATTATAAAAAAAACCGAATAAAATAAAATTATTATTGCAATTTGAATATGAATTCTGATAACAAAAATAAAATTGTTTGGAAAATTATTAATGTTAACATTAAGAACAAAAAAAAATCATCGAAGAAGGAAATAGTTAATTTGGAAAGCGAGTTGGGCGTTGTAACTAATAATTGAGATACTGCAACTTTTCTAATGAGTATTTTATTGATCTATTAAACAAAATTAATATGCCTCCTGCAAATAATGAAGCAAATGAGTCTAAAGTAAAAACAAATTACTCTACAATGTTCTTGGATGCAGCTTCTGAGGTCGAAAGTATTAAGACTCATTGGAGCCATTAAAATTTTACATCTGCTGAAATTGAAATAAAATACTCAGCACTTTACAATAGGGTTTCCTGAGGAGCAGATCCAATCGAGTGTAATGCAGTTTTTGAATTGTTTATATGAGCGCTTGGATAATAAGTACGCATTATATCATGGATTTAAGCTAGGCATGTGACTGCTCTGTGCAAGGAATTATGCTTGTTGTGGAAGTGTTTTCTGAGGATTTCTATCGGAATTACTTGGAGTATGTGAATATCTATGAGTCCTCTTCCTATCTATCTGTATGAGTTTGGGTATAGTTTTCTGTTTCGTCAGTTCAGATCTTGTGAGTATGTAGTATGTTTACATTTTCTAGGTATGTTGTTGTCCATTTTATTACTCCAAAGGAATATGCGAGGAGCATGATGACATAATATGTGTTATTGGCTTTGAATTTAATTTCGTGTTGAGGATTAGTATTAGGCGATTCTTATATTCTTTAGTAAGTTGTTCTTTATTTGTTGTGTGGTCTAGCCTCGTGTTCTACTGAAATTCCAAATATTTGTATGTTTGATCTTCCTGCATATTACCTATCACCTAATATCCCGTTAAGAGTTTCTGCATCTATTTCGTCTTTCCATTTGCCTCGTTCTATACATTCCAATGTTTGCTCTATTATTTTTAGTAGTCCTCTCATTTGTATATGGGCTGGTGCGTATATTTTCTGTCATCCATATAGAGAAGGAGGTTAATTTTGTGTCCTACTTTGTTCTAACGTTTGATATGTGAGTGGGTTCAGGCAGTGAAGGTTCAGCACCATACTGCGCTTAGTAAACCTCCTTGAAAGATTACTCTTTTAATTTTAAGGTGTCGGTTTTTATTTCTTATTTTCCTGTTGTTAAGTGTATGTTTTCTCCAGGTGTTGTTCATGTTGGTTGACAGAAAATTTCTTATAGCTGAATAAATGTATAGTATTTGCTTTAACCATGAACGTAACATACTCGTAGTTCTCTGTGTTGTTTTTCAGTTTGTCTCATTATCGCAGAATCTATTATTAACTGTTCCTTATATCCTTGACTGTTCCTCCTACAGCTTTTTTGCTCTTCCGAAATTACAATATTTTTTTGGAGGGGTTCTTCTATTTTCTTGCATATTGCTGGTATTATTTTATACAGTGTCTGCACAAGTTATTGGTCGATAGTTATATAGATTTTCTGTGTTGTGGTTTTTAGGTTTTATGTATGTTTCCCTTCTGTTAGAAATTGTGGAATTAGTTGTGGGTCCTCTATTACTATATTTATTTGAACAGTTAGGTATTTATATATATATTTTGTATTTGATGTGTTCCTAGACATTTCCAGTTATGTGTGTTTTTATAATGTTTGCCAGTTCTTCTAGGTGTCTGTAATAATGCTTCTTATTTTTTTGTTATATTTTCAAAGTGTTTTATTACTTTTATTTGCTCTCATTTATAAATTGTGTTAGCCTTCCTATATGTGTTCTCAGCGTTATTATATTGTTTTCAATTCCCGTTTGCCACCTTGATGTTTTTGATTTTTGGTTTACGTTCTGTGTGAATGTCTTCCAGTGTGCCTGTGGTGTCTAGGTTTCCGGCAATAATTTCTCTGTTCATCGGGTCTATTCATATTTTTGTGTTCTTTCTTAAAATGTAATTTTGGAAGTATGTTCTTCATCGTTGGATTGCTACCGCCACAGATTGTTAATTTTGTTTTCATTTCGCTTTTTAGTTCTTGCTTGATCTCGAATATGTTTTGTAGTTGGTTGTTTGAGGTCCCCATTTGATTTCTTTGACGTAGTTTTGTGGTACTGTATGTGATGTGAGCGATTGTTCATCCTTATCTGTTGTTTGTGTAAAGCGTGACTGTTCTTTCTCGTTTGTAAGTATTATCCTTATCTCTCAGTTCTTTTGCGACTCCTTTAATTTTCTACATGTCGTGTGCTGTTATTCTGTTGTTCTTTAGTATTACATGCTTTTGGTTTATGAATTTGTTCTACCACAACCTCAGCAAGATTTGGGT
Organism: Pissodes strobi; assembly: GCA_016904865.1. Lineage (NCBI taxonomy): Eukaryota > Metazoa > Arthropoda > Insecta > Coleoptera > Curculionidae > Pissodes > Pissodes strobi. Next base: position 40,791 of record MU190405.1, read on the forward strand.
ATTTTATACTGGTAAGTCTGTGTAGTTTTGAGCGATATCCTGTTGTTATATTGTCAAGCTTTTTTTTGCAAGGTAATAAATAGCAAGCCACTGTGACAGTGCGGTTCATTTCAACATCCCATGCCATGCGTTGTCGGGCTCGTCCTGCTTTGGTGATCGCCAGTTGTCCCGACAAAACACTTCCGACAACTCTTACGGTCGTAGCCCGGTTCTCTTTATTTTGACTAAGGGGCGTGTTCCTGCGACAATCTTGTCCGAGGATTCTTGACGATTGTTTTCAGATTCATCAATATTTTTCATTCGTGGTGTGAGTAGCTCAAAATGTCCTGCTTCAGGATTGCCAATCAGTAGCAGGTACATGTTAGTATGCTTTATTTCATTTATTATTGTTGGCTTGTCTTTGACATATTTTCTTCACACGCGGTTTCCAATGCTTATGGTAGCTGTAAAATTGAGCTTTTTTATTTCAGAGAACAATTATCTCAAGACTTGTTCCATATGTAGTTGTTTTTTCCATATGATCATTCATATGCATTAGTGCATAAAGCGCTGACCAGTTATGGCGTATGTATATCATGAATCTTCTCTTAATTGTTTGTGTTCGTTTTGGCGGCCGTGAGCTCACTGATTTAAAAAGGCAATTTCCATCACCAACAATATCTGATTTTGTAAAAATCCTGTTCTCGGAAGTAGGTTCGGCTGTAGGATTTTTATCGACAGAAGACCGCTGTTCAACGTTCTCGCCACTGTCCCGCATGCTATCACTCTCAGCAATGGCTCCAAGTGTGCCCTGACGATCCCCAAGCAGCGGCATATTTTCGAGGCTTTCTTGTGTACACTATTTTCCCCTTTAACGCAAGAATATAACATTCGACCTCTTGCCAGGTAACTGGGACCTGTGGGGTAGTCACTCCCCAAGTAGCTATCGAAATAACTACCTTCCGTGGGGTTATTATTATTACACGTGCGCCATGGCATACTATATCATTCGTTTCCCACTCGGGACTGTAATAATGCTTTTAGCGCACCTATAATGGAAATAACTATAATGCATTTCTTTACACTGTAAAAGGCTGAAGCTTATTTTATTTCAGTATAAGATAAATACCATACCTACTGTGTTAAACAATTACCATGAAGAGATCACTAACAAATTTGTGTTGTAGTAAATCACAATGCTAGACAAAATATTATATCTAAATAGCGTTATGAATAATTCAAAAACGTGTGTGTACTATAAAAACCGGATGATTCAACTTACCTAAACAACAAAATCTGTTCAGCGGTTTTCGCTCCAATTAAATGAAGCTTTTCTATTTCTTTTTGACTACCCTGATTTAAGACTTTTAACACTTTTTTTGAATGAGCTGTGTAGGGGCTATCCTTGCTAAAATTAGAAATATAAATGTGAATATTTCTACAAATTTGAAATGATCGACTTGAAAACTCAATATGGTACTGATAGTACTAACAATTATTCAAAAAGTTCCACTTGAAGAGGGCAGTACTAAATATCCCACTTATTTTGAATATTTTCTTTTTGCGTATCTATCTAAAAATTAACATTACTCAACAAAAGTAAAGCAACACAATGACATTGATTAAATTGAGGGTCCAACAACTTTTTTGTTTTTAGGCCCCTTTTATTGATCATTTTAGCAAATTGCTAGCAAAATATTTTACTTTTTAAACCCTCTTTCAATGTAAGAAAAACCAGCATTAAGGTATTTTATACGAGAAGAATGAAAAAGATTTTTTTTTTGTCTAACTATTGAACACACTGTGAAGTTTCTACAAGTGCAAGACTTTTGAAAATGTATTCTCTACCAAGATGCATTTTTCTGAATAGCTTGTTTTTATTTAACTCTATACCTTAATTTTTGCTGAAGGTACAGGGTTATCCAACTAGACAAGGCGATTTTTTGACTTTCCCTGTACTTTTATAAAAAACAAAACTGAAATAGCCATCTTATATAATTTTCTCCCGCGAATTCAGACATGTTCAGCAAAAACCAATTGAACATCAAATAATAGTGCTAGGAGTCACTTTGATATTTTTTTAAATAGAACACCCTGTATATTACTACATTTTTGGACTTTAGAAAAATCTAAACACATTTTGTGTATAATATCCTATACCTATCTTTAGCTCTTTATCAAATACTGACAGTTGAAAGTCGGGCATTTTGACACTTTGACAGGCTCTAAAATCTAAACCGCGCGAGATCAAAGAAAACGGTTGATAGAATCGAATGATAGTAACTTTGAATTTAACCGGAGGTTTAAAAGTTCCGGTTAATTTTATCCGCAGGTTAAATTCGAAGATACTGTCATTCGATAGTTTATGAAAACTTAAGATAGGAATGTGCAAACCGTTTTCTTTGATCTTGTGAGGTTTAGATTTTAGAGCCTGTCAAAGTGTCAAAATACCCGACTTTCAACTGTCAATATTTGGCAAACAGCTAATAGCTATGGGATATTATACACAAAATGTGTTTAGATTTTTCTAGAGAGTCC
>JAEQML010052166.1:0-43276 GCA_016904865.1 Pissodes strobi
TTTGCGTAGACGGCTCAGTCTTATTCACTACCCAAGAAAAAGTGTGTTGAACGTGGCCAAAAGCAGTTTTCATTTGAAAAATTGGTCATGTTTGCACTGTATAACTTCATTCATTTAAATAAAATTTGCTACAATTAATAGGAAATAAAAACTTAAATATTCAAACATTTTAAGTCGATTCTAGAGAGCTGATATTTATAAATATTAGCATTTGGAACGTTCCAGTTTTAACTACTAAATTCATGTTACTCTATAATACCGACCCGGTTCTTTCTCGATATGTTTGGTACCGTCGCCCCATCGTCTGTTTAACCAAAATTTATATGTACTTCAATTATATCATTATTATGGCAAACAGTGAGACTGTTTGAGTGCCCTTGTTAGGTGTCTGTAAATTTGAGATATTCATTTAATACGCCTGATAAAATCGCCTGCTATAAACGAAAGGCGTTATAGATGATTCCTTTAAATGAAATGCCCGGTATTAGTAGATTATTAATTCTATAAAAGAAAAAGTTTGAGAATATTTGGTACTGCTGCCGTGAGTAGATTGTAGATTGCTGGGGAGTCGTTTCGGCTAGTTTCAGCCGCCCGGCACTGCTACCTTTACAGATATTTTATGCATGACTCTACAACTTAATTTGTGTCCAAGAGGTTCAAGAGGTCCAAGAGGTTCTTCCAAACGAAGCTATTTTCTTGGGACGTAGTTGACTCACTTCTTGAGGTGATAGCTGTACTCCTTCAAGGTACTTGAGGCTTTTGCAGAGTTGGGTTGGACATTGGCAGAGTAGATGTTCTGCGGTTTCAGTTGCATTATTGCAAAATCTGCATTGGTCGTCTTCTGCTTTGCCTATTGCCTTAAAAAAAAGGTGTTATTTTCCCGGGCAGTGTCCAGTGAGCAGTCCGGCGACAGTTCTAATATCTGCTCTGTCCATGTCTAAGAACTGTTCTGCTCTTTTCGCAGAGATGGTGATAAACCTTTTCGCCTGTCTTAATCCTAGAGTGTTTCTCCAGTAGGACGACAGTTGGTCTTTTTCCCATTTGTTTAGTTCTTCGTTGATATGGCTCTTCATAAGGCCACAGTAGGGCTCTTGACCATAATATGGTGTTCCAGCTCCTTCTTTCCAACTCCTCCGAAATCCCGCATTAAAGTTACCTGGTTGCGTGTTGCTAATTGTTTTAGGGTTGGCTTACATTCCCAGACTAGCTTTGACATGCACTTGAAAGCTTTTAGAGCCACCTGGCTGTCTGAGAATATGTAGATGTGCTTTCTGTGGAGTCCTAATGTCCACTCTTCTGCACATATATTTATGGCAAGCACTTCCGCTTGGAAGATGGTTATATATTTGACTAGCGGTTTGGAAAGCTTACAGTTTGGACCAGAAATGCCCAATCCTGCTCCTTTCGCTAGTTTTGAACCATCTGTGTACCACAGCGATGCGTTATCGGCCTGAGGTAGTTTTTTACTCTCCCATGATTGGCGGTCATCAGTAACCACTACGAATGGGACATCTAGGTCTGCCGTGAGTTTGGTGTACTACTGATGAGTTCCCTAAATAAAGCTTAGGATTCATCAAATGTGTACCAAATACTCCATTTCCAATATCAGGTTTTATATTTATCTCTATATTTTATGGCTGAAACAGTGGTGTTGGTTGCAAATCAAGCGTTAGCGTTGACTAATACAATCATTGAGCCCACATTTCCAATATGGTGTTCCATACTTATATGCCTATAATTAAATCACGGTATAGTAACCAAGTTTGGCCACACAAACTCCAATTTATTGGTAATCAACCATTTTCTTTTTTAGATGCTTCTGTGATGGTTAAATGTAAAGCTGGTATGGGTAGATAAACGCAAAAATGTAGTACTCCATACTCTTCAGGGGCTGGCCTCCAATTCAAACGTCAGATCCAGAACATTAGCTTTTTGATTATTGAATATGCCACTTATTGATAAGGGCCAATTTTATCCAGATATTTGCTCTTAAAGATTCAGCGCTCTGTTCATGCCACATGATGAAGCCTCCCACGATACAAATCAAGAGCTAAGTCATTGAGCAAGGCAATTCGATACATGCACTGAAAGACGAAACTGCTGGATCTTCACTCGGTTTTCATGTACAGATCCGCTGTCAATATCTGCATCCACACGTTTTTATTTTGTGTTCTTCACAGAATAAATTTGAAGAAGTAGTAATGCTAATAATTGATGGATTTCTTATTTTTTCAGACACTAAAACACAAAAAGAAATTGTCAGCAACTCTGGAACTTACCAGACTACCTTGGCTCTATAGAAGTAAAAATATCAATAAGGCGAGATTAATGTTATGATTTTTTTGTGTTCTGTATTCACAGATTAGATTGTTCAATCGGAAAAAAATCACCAATTTGGCATTTTCAATAGTATTGGTTCGATTTTTTTGATATGTTGTACTCGTAATTTTTCTCTTTAATGTTCGAAAGTTTGTTTGCTCCAGATAGATAGAATTGAAGGCAATTGGCGCTGGTACCCGCCTCTGCCACTGCAACCTATGCAGGTTTATTGTAGCACTTCGAACCATGCTTAGACGACCTCATCCAGCCTGGTCTTCAGACTCCACAAATGGAGTACCGGCTCCTCCATGTACTTTGCAGGTCCTGGTTTGGTCTCTCCTAGCCTTGCATACCTGAGCCTGCAGAGAGCCTCACACTCGCATCACACGTATTTTGAAGTTTCCTCCTCCTCCTGACAGAACCTGCATCGGCTATTATCTCTATCTCCATGGCGCAGTGTTGTATTGCCGCGACCTCTGCTTGGAGCACTGTGGCTTGACTGTCCATGTTTATGGAGATATTTGTCCTTGGCCCGTGGATCCTGGCTCCCACCCCCTTTACTGGTCTTAGGAGCCGTCGGTATACCATGCTTGGTCCGCTTTTGTAGGACCCCAATCCCCCCTCCCATTTTTCTCTGCCTACAGTTGCTACTGAGAAGGGTCATCAAACCCATAAGAGGGGGTTGTTTCGTCCGATGGCATTTCGAAGAGATATTTGATCTCCTCGCTGTCCTCTAGTTTCCAGCTTGTGGGCCTTTCCCATTCAATGATGGGCTTGTTGCCTTGCTTGATCCGGTATTGTACCACTCTTACATTCCCCTGTATGAGGGTATGCAATGGATGTAGATTTAGCAGGACTTCCAGTGCTGCAGTTGGGGTTGTTTTCCTCGCCCCCGAGTCGCACCGACATGGCAGCCTTTGTATGCCTTCTAGTTGCCGTATTACACCTGTCTGCGTGGCATTTATGCCCCAGGCTATAGAGCCATAGGTTAGCATGGGCCTTACCACCATTTTGTACATCCAGAGATTAAATTGGGGGCTCAGCCCCCAGTTTCTCCCGCAAAGTCTCCTGCATTTGCCCAGTGCAATTCTTGCTTTCTGAGTGACCTTGCTAAGATGCGGTCCCCAACTCATACTTTGCTCAAAAGTGACACCTAGGTATTTGACTTCCTTGGAAAAGGGAATTAATATCCCGCTGCTGATCATTGGATTGGACTATTGTTGTTTTCAGCGGATTAACCGACAAATCCTCCTCTTCACACCATTTGCTTGCTATGTTCAAGGCCTTTTGTGCAGTTGTTGAAACATAGCTATGTTCCTTCCCCTGACTACTATGACTAAGTCGTCTGCGTAGCATAGGCAGAAGTATCGATCATTTTCCATCTTGTCTAGTAGACTATCTACCAGAATGACCCACAGTAGCGGTGATAGGACCCCTCCTTGGGGGCAGCACCACCCCACCCGCGCCGTAACCGTATCCGCACCTATGGTGGTAGTTATTGTCCTATACCTTAGGTTTCTTTGGATCCAGTTGCAGATGGCTGGGGGATTTCTTTGTGTTTGAGTGCTTTAACCAGCGTGCCTTGTTCCAGATTATTTCGTTTTTTACTAATAAATTATTATGTTGTGACGTGTCATGTGAAAACACGAAATGGTGAAAAGTTTAAATTCACCTAGCTCACCCTGTATAAAAGGCATCATCATTTGTATTTTTGGCGTAGATTCTCGTCAAGTGATCAGCTTTTCTATAATAAATATATTTTTGTGGAAAAAAAATTAAACTTTAATTTTTTTGACTTAAAGATCGATGATTTTACTTTTCCCCTCAGGGGTCCATTTTCCCAACAGTTTCGAAACAGAGAAGCATTTAGGAAGCTTTCCTCCTCTTTTTCAAAAATATGCACGCCCAAACAAAATCTTGCCAATTTCCGATTCTCACCAGTTACAATAGGGTTGGGAAGACCGTCAAAAAGAATGTGTCCAGAAAATTTTATAAATAACTAATTTTTGTACAGTTATCGAGTATCATAGTAAAATTTTTACATGCGTAGACAGTTCTGGGAGTTATATGCGTAGACAGTTCAGTTTTATTCACTACCCAGGAAAAAATGTGTTGAACACGCCAAAAGAAGTTTTCACTTCAAAAAGACATACCTACATATTAGAATGATTCTATTCTTGTATCAAACCTGGCGTTATTGATTGGTAATTGTGTTCAACAAATATTATTACGAACCTACTTTCTCGTTTTTGTCACTTTGATTTATTATTTTAATGATATCCATGAATAAGTAGTGTGTCGCGTCCATATGGTATATTATGAACTTTTTGCTCAAGTTTTTATTCCGCGCAATTCTTAGATTCTATACATACATACCATTCATTTCTTAGTTCTAAAGGTACGGGAAATGGCCCAAATATTTGAAATATTTTATCACACAGATAAATTACGGCCATTAATCACTTGTGAGAATTTTCTCTTCTTGGATGTAGGTGAGCCGGGCATTTGACATAGACGGCCATGTGTATTAAAATTGACTTACTTATCTCAATATTAAATTTTTTTGAGTTGCGTGATATTGACAACGAACTATGTATTTGAATTCAAATCCTTCTGTCTAGGTTTAGTTAAATTCGATCTTACATAGATGTTCGTTACGGAGATTTTAGTTTTTTGTCTCTTGAAATAAATATATCTAAAAGTTTACTTTACTAATTCTCGGGAATAATACAATGAGTAAAAACTAAGTCTCTCTTAAATTTATATCGTATCATGCCCTGGTAAACATACTTACAATTTATCGGTTGGAAAAAATAACGGTTCTTAAAAGCCCCTTTTCCATACGGAACGCTTTCCGTTGTATGATATCTTCCATCATATGTGCTATAAATCTTATATTATTTACATATTTAAAAGTCTTTTCTGACATTAAGTAATATGCTCTATTCGCCACAAAGGTCTAGAATGTGTCATCATTTTTATCAGAAAATGTTATTCGTGGTAAAACTTGAACCTCAGAAGAAAAACAATTTCATGTGTGCTGAACAGGGTGTGGGTTTTTTTTTCAATTAAATTAACTATCACATATCCATTTTTTTTAAAAATAGGCCTAATAACTTCGGGATTTGTGCAGAGTACCTCATCCAGTTTCAGTGCTTTGATAAAAGCAAGTAGTCTGGATGGTTCAATGGATGGAAGTTCCTCCTGTTCGACCATGCAGCACCCGTAGCAGCCTGTTCGCGACCACCTCGCACTCCGTGAGAGGGTATTCCGGGGTTTTCTCCCCCTCCTCACAGAAGCGGCAACTGTCCTCATTTTCAATTTTTATTGTCTCCAGGTGCCTTCTCAACCGACAGTGGCCCGTAAGAAAGCCGGTGAGGATGCGGAGATGGTTCTTACTCAGTGTTATAAGGTTTTTTGATCTTTCAGGATAAGGGGACCCCAGACACATCTTCGATTGCCTTAACCCTGGAAGGCGTTCCCATAGATTGGGCCATTTGGTTCGCTCTTCTTCCTGAATTCTTCCTTGTAGGACTGCATCCCTATGTCACAGAAAGGTTCCGGTCCTAAAAGCGGAGTTTGTGCTTCTACTTTTGCCAATTGGTCTGCTTTTTCGTTGCCTTCTATCCCAGTGTGTCCTGGCATCCATTGAAAGGATGGTTTGTTATTCTTGCCTAGTTCGTTTAGCTTATCTAGGCATTCCCATACCATTCTGGAGCTGATTGTTGGTGAGCTCAGCGCTTTGATGGCTGCTTGAATGTCTGAGAAGATGACAATCTCTTTCTTCCTATAGTTTCTGTGGAGGTCCTATGGCGTTAATTTCCGCCTGGAATATGTCTGGGTGTTTTCCCATTGGTTCGGAGAATTTGGTTCCTGGCCCAAATACTCCCGCTCCGGTCCCCTGTTCAGTTCTTGACCCATCTGTATACCATTTTATGGCACTTTGCTGCAATATGAGAATGCAAGTGGTGTTTTTTTTCATTCTTCTCATCTTCTTATCACGACTGTGAAGTATTTTTCAAAATTGTATCTGTTGACTATATCGTCCCCCAAGAAGTGGTATATGCTATGTTAGGGATGTTAATTCGGTTTTTATAAGCCATCCTCCCTCGCCCGCTCCCTATCTTGTGATTCTAGTCATTGCTTGTCTAGCTGCCCCTTCTACAACAATGTGTAGAGGTGCGAGGCACACAATTGCCTCGATGGCTGCTGTTGGACAAGTTTTCATTGCGCCCGGCGTTGTACTTTGTTGAGTTAACCCAAACTAACCCAACCACCTTACACAATTTGGAAGTTTTCCCAAGGATACAGTAGCTATTTTTTAATCCATTTTATTACTTGAGTTTGTAATCTGACGCGTCCATAGAACGTTTGCTGGACGTTTTCGAAATGTTCCACTTTTAATTAGCTGTACGGAAAATACGAGAGTCGTCTCTGAAGTTTGAATATTACATGGTTTGATTTGACTAACAATATTAAATTTCCTTCATTTAAGGAAGGAGAAACGAGCTAAGGTTTGGTTAAAAAATACTGGACTGTTCCGTGATCGTGCTGTGTAACTACAGCTTCCCTGGCTGGTTACTGGGACTGTATATGTCCACCAAGTTTTTGACTATCATTGCCTTCATAATAACGGTATTCTGCTTTTGAAGTTGCGTATGCATAATGACATTTGTCAAAAAATCTCACCATGCCGCCAACTACATAATGCATTTTAAACTTTAACTGTCTGAAGATCCAACAATTTTATAACTGCTCATAAAACAAAACCATTGAGTAGTAGCTTTCAGTAAATGTTTTATATGCTACTAAAAAATTTAAACGTCCTAAAGCCCCGTAATATACAGCAATTTGATCCCTACCCAATTCTTCAGCTTTCTTATCCATTTGAAACACTGCGCCTAATCCGTAATTTACAAAATGCCAGTTAAAAGTGCACCTGTTTGTGTCTTCTCTGAAGGTACTCGAAAATAATAATGGTAAGTAGAGCAAAGGAATATTTTCATTGCAAAAAAAATATTGAGATTGTAAAACTCTTGTGTTTTTTCGACTAAACTGCATAAAACAATATCAAATTTGATTTTTTTAGGCTGTAATATTTATATAACCCCAGAACTATATTTTTTAAATGGTAATTAATAGGTAATGCTATAGCTGCAAAATTCAGGGAATTTGTTTTGTAAATGTAGGCCTAAATCACCATATTATGGCTCCTTCTTTTATGAAGGCATTACAAATAATGGAAGATTCTACTGACCTATAGATGACCACTTTTTTACTGACTAGAAATTTAGCCCATAAATGACTATAGGTATGTTTGTGTATTGAAATATTATTTATGAAATTAAGCAATAGTGTAACATTTATTTTCAGATGACAGATACACCCGAGGAGAGGAAATATCCAAAAATCATACTCAAGATGTAAGTATTCCATCGAAGGTCTAAAAGCTGCAGTGACAGAAGTCCAAGAAAGCAGACTTAGTGTCAGTAAATAATTTAGAATTCCAAAAGGCACTTCAATTAATAAACTGCATGGAAGATCCACTGTTTCAGTAAGAAAAATGAGCTCACCAAGAATTTTGACTTCACAGGAAGAAGATATGTTGGAGAATTGGATAATATAAAAAGGAAAAATTGGATTTCCTTTGCATCCAGATGAATAAAGGATGCGGTATAAAGGATAATGGAAGAAACCCAGCGTCCTAATCCATTCAACAATAACCACTCCGGTGATAAGTGGCTAGAAGGATTTTTAAAAATAAAGCCAAATATTGGGAAAAGAAATGCTGAAATTATTTCCAAAGCTAGCGCTAGTGTCACTGAGCATAGTATAAGAAAGTGGCTTCAAGATCTTAAAAGCTATTTAATAGAAAAATATGCTGTTAATAATCTTGAAAATGCTGACCATGTTTTTAGTGCTGATGAGACTGGGGTACAATTATGCTCCACAACAGAAAAAGCTCTAGGACAAAACATTTCAAGTATTTTTTCGATGTTGCTTTAGGAAAAGAAAAATAGTGTCTGACTGTGTTAGCAAATTTCTCTGCCAGGGGAAAAGTAGCTTCAACAGTTATAAATTAGCCGTACAAAAAAAATACCTAACTTAATGCCTGGTCGAAGTGAGTATTAAATTACTTGTTCTTTTTTTGCCAGATGGACATAAATGATGATGTTAGTATCTTTAGACCTCTAAAAGTGTCCAGGAGGGCACCAAAGTATATAACCAAAGTATCTTTAGCACCCACCCATTTTTGCACAAGCAGTTAACAATGCATGTAAAATCGAAACAATACAAAATCCGTTTAGGGCATGTGGCATATTTTCGTTTAATGAAAATAATGTGGATTTTTAAAAATGTATGAATACCCGCCAGGCAGCACTAAGAGAACAATACCATAATGCACAGAGTGACCTGAGTGAAACTAATAAAACACAATTTTTAAAAATTCCTGAAAGTGAAATTTCTCCAGAGATCTTATAAATATACAAAGAAAAGAGAAAAACACAAGAAGCATTAAACATGATAAATTATTGAAATTGTGGAATAAATGTGCTGAAAATGAAGACAATCTTAATGAAGTAAATGACGAGAATGAATGTGCTTTAGAAGATCAAAGGGAATATATTAGAAATAGTGTTCAAATAATAATAGACGCGGAAACTGAAGTTCATCAGATCGATGAGGAAGTTATAAATGTAGATTATATAAATGAAGAAATTACCCATCAAAATTAAATAATTGAGGAAGAAATGGAACACATATCAATTCTAAATAATATTGAAAGTCGAGATGAAAGACATTGTGAAAAAGACGATGAATCAAAAGATATACATTTGGGTTTAAATTTAAGCTCAAACAGGTCTCTGAAACACTTACATTTTCCGCAGGCTGAAGTTGCAAATAAAAAAAGTGTTAATGAACAAGCCCCTTTAGGAATAACTTCCAAATATTGGAAATAATTTCATGAGAAGAAAGAAGAACAAAAAAGAATAATCGAGGAAGAATAGTAAACTGAAAAACTTAGAGAGAGGAGAATCTTCTAGTTCAGAGTGACTCATTAGAAGGTAATGAACAAGAAAATCAGGACGAAACTGAAATCTATACCACCATCTATATTCACCATTGCTGATTTCGTGATCGTGAAATGTGCAAAAGTGAAGGAAATTGGATATGGCCAGAGAAAAATGACCAAATATGGTATCAAGAAGAGGGCGTCATTGAAAAATCGAACCACCAATGTTGATATGCAATCGGGGAAATGTGTATCAGTTCCTGAAATGTCGAAATATGAAATTCTTTTATTTTATTTTTGTTAACTGTTTAGATGTTTTCTTTTAGGATTTAATTTGTGCTTCTTTGTACCTATACCTGTAATAAAGTAGTTTGTAGTTTATGTGGTCATTTACTGGAAGGAACTGGTCGTTTACTAGGCTTTCGTGTAGTATCCAATCTTTCAAACTAATACACATTTTTACACTACCTCTATGTTAAAAAGTGAAATTAGTAAACACATTATCTAACCGTCCTTTGTTTTTCTTTTAAAAGGCAAGAAAACCACGCCCTCAAACTATCGCCCAATTGCCTTGCTTCCAATTATCTCCAAAGTCATGAAACGTGTAGTCAATCAGCAACTACTGAAGTACCTTGAGACCAACAGAATAATTAGCGATAACCAATACGGCTTTCGCAAAGAGAGATGGACAGGAAATGTGGCTTATGTCACTCATGTATGGAGTAGAACAATTGAGAACTACGGAGAATCTCGAGCGATTGCGTTGGATATATCGAAGGCATTCGACAGATTTTGGCATGACGGATTGCTCAACAAACTGCCGTCCTTCGGACTGATACCGTCTGTCTGCAGCTGGCTTGCGAGTTTCCTTAAAAACCGATCTCTGCACGTTGCAGTTGATAGACACATCTCAGACACCTTCACCATTAATGCAGGCGTGCCTCAAGGCGCAATACTTTCACCAATCATGTTCATCATCTATATTAATGAGCTGCTGACCGAAACCAATAATCCGATTTACAGTTTTGTAGATGACATTACCCTTGTCTCCCAATTTAGATCAGAAAAACCTTTACCAGCGACTGAGACTTATCACCGCAGACAGGAGCAGATTACAACAATTAATCAAGATCTGGAGAAGGTTCGAACTTGGGGCGACAGAAATTTGGTCCAGTTCAATGCAGCCAAGTTTACAAGGAAAGCCAATACGGCGGGCCCTGACATTAGGGCAGGATCGACCATTCCTTCATCCTCGTCAATCGGACTACTGGGTGTCTCGGTCAACAGCAATATGTCTTGGCATGACCACGTTGCTAACATCGAAAATCAGCCTCGCAGAAGCTTGGTGCGCTATTTCGCAGCAAAAAACTGTATACACCGCAGCAACTGCTCTTGCTCTACACTGTGCAAATAAGACCGTGTTTAGAATATTGTTCACACATCTGGGGTGCCGCATCTAAGCACAACTTAAAGCTGCTGGATTCCATTCAGAAGAGAGCTGTGCCTCTCGTCGGCGACCCAGAGTTGACCCGGGATCTGGATAGTCTGGAACACCGCAGACATGTGGCCGAGATATCCCTGTTTTACAGATATTTTCACGGCATATGTTCCCAGGATTTGGCCCCCCCTTTGCTCCCAGCAAAGCCTGAAAGACAGTCACGACAGATGGCAAGAGCGCACCCATTCGTCGTACAACTGGAAATACCTAGAACATCGCTTTACAAGGACTCCTTTGTCTGGCGCACTACATCACTGTGAAACTCAGCACAGTGGGCGTGGCTTGCTAAGGCACCTAGGATCCTTATAAATATGGTCAGCTCAAGAAACGAGAGCAGTCGAACAACTGCACTCGTGCCGTCTCTGCGCTCCATGCTCCAGCACAGAGGTTGTCTTTGATAGTTCTATCTCTGATAACCTCCCACCTGTGTATGTATGTATGTGTGAATGAATGCGGAGTGAATGAGCTAACAACCAAAGAACCGTGGACTGGGGTTTTTTCGATGTGTGTTTTTTCCATATTTACCCTCCCTTATCCTTTCCCTTCCTTGAAACACAAGCCCACTAGCGTCATTGCCATCTGTCAGTAATCGATAATTAAAATCTCTTGAAAGGCACAGCCTAGGTAAGAATAGACATCATATCGCACTGCCACTTGCCTACGACAAACACAGGCCGGGTATTCAATCGGCCCATGTCAAACCAATGCATGCTGTGGAGTCGTAGAAGCATCCGATGGGATGCAAGCGCCGCTATTGTACATGCATTGAATAACATAAAACATAGGACTGTGTATTAGTAGCTTAAGGCATTGCCTTTTTAAAAAAGAATGGTTAAGGTGACCATTTCTTTGTAAATGTCTTTAATAAATGTTGATATTTTGCAAACGTTGAGTTATATTAATGGTTTCTAAACAAAATTTGCCCAATTTGCGTATGTTCAGTCGAGGTTTCTTGTACGTTTCCTTGGGATAAAAAAAAATTCGTTTATCTTTAGCAGGAAGTTCGCATATTGCAAGGTTGAGTTAATTTTTAGCCTTTTGTTAGGAGTTCTCTGGAAAAAACATCTCAAGAATGGTCTTACTCTTCATGATGGTGACGCATTTCATCATATCGCTCGAAACTTAAATATCGGTTTTTGAGATGCAAGATGTCCTAATGCTCCCATGTTTGAAATATTGTTTTTACATTATAGAACATAATGTTCTCGGACTAGGATCAATGATTGATCCGATGTACCTAGCTTGTCATGTTCTATACGGAGAGTTATTTTAATAGATAGCTCATGTGTGGTGTGCCAGCTTTCAACGACATGTGGAAAGCCTCAAAAACGTTCCGAGGCATGCATCCAGAAAACAGCAGCAATACCTAATAATAAAGCAACAAAATCCTATTTAATTTCGTTGGAAATTATCAGAGGAGATACATTGGTTTGATATAAAAGTACAATTTTCATGTATTAGGCCTGATATGCAAATCAACGTGACTATATCTAGCATCTTAGCTCATCGGATTCCTCTTATTGTAGTGCCTGCCAATACGTGGTCAATGGATCCAAACAAAACAAGAAACTAAATAAACGCGTAAACTAATTATAGTTTTAATGCTCATAAGTTGGGCTTTGTAGTCCAGCGGTCCACGGTTTTATGGGTCCAGTAATGAGCGCTAAGTATGCATAAAGGTAACAGAATACTGCTCACGACCGCATGTTATATGGGTTAATGAGTTGTAATAATGTACTATAAATTGACCGGTCGCGATAAAACAATCACTTTATTGTTGCTTCAGTCGGTTGAAGTAGGATTTAAAGTGGATTCATTTTAAAAGGTATGATGCAACGTTTAGTTGTAACAATTTCAGATTTGATTTAAAATAACTTGATTCATAATCAACCACATAGTTGGAACTCGGTAAGACGCTGCGAGTTTATAAATTCCTATTTATGTATCGATTGATGAACCATCTTCACAAACTTCTGGCATTAATCAATTATCTTTAAGCACTTAAGTTCAGATCTTAGTCAGAAATACTACAATACAATTAAGTTAAGAGCCCTTGCGAGCATAAATAAGTAATCAATTTTTGTGTTTTTTTAACTCTCAGGTACGAGAATTTCAGTTAAAAACACTACAAGCACAAGAAAAAATTGAGTATAAAAAAATAAAGAGAAGGTCCATAACTTTCATCACTACAATACTCTTTAAACAAAAGTAGATGTTGAAGAAAAACATATATGGGGTAGTTTATTTATTTACACAGTACATATAGCTTCAAACAATAACAAATTTGGAGCTAAAAACTTACAGATATTGGAAGATAGATTACTGCCTATGGAATGTCTGGAAACGGGTTTTTGCTTTTTCTAGGCATAAAGGAACTTTGCATACACTACACATCTTTCTTCTTCATGCTATAGTAGGCACACCTACAGCTGGTCCTTATCCGCTGACGAGAGTTTTCTGTCAATCTTGCTGACTCGGATTCTAAGAGTTTATGATTATGGAAAGTTTCAGAGGCAGAGATATGTTCTTCACAAGTGTTTTAGCAGCTAGATCTTCAGAAGCTTGCCATCGAAATTTGTTAACTTAGTTTGGTCGATTTATAATGCAAGAGAAAAAATATTCCAAGAGGGAAAAAAATTATACACTTGTGGCTCTTACGATTAATCCCATAGCATGCTTTCTTATGATCAAACTTATCAACAAAATTCATGTCCAGTGTTCGGTAAGTAACACTGGACAGGGTATCTCAACAAAAGCTCCTTCTTTTGCCTTTCTTTTTACGTCCGTCATAATTAAAGGATCTCTTATCGAGCTATTTTACATCATCATCGAGCGAGGAATCACTTTGACATATGTAAGTTCACTTTCCGCGCAGTACGATAATCCTCCAGATCGGGAGTGTTCTTGAAGACTAGCGGCACTCGAGAAAGCTTGACCATGTGGAACCACGTAATAGTGGTGTACACAGAGGTGTACGCAATTTTGATGGTTGCAGCAATGAACAGGTCGGACAAAGAAGTGAAGAGGAAATAGTAAATTGCTCGGGTAGCCAGGCTACGGTCAGGGCGGTCTGCGCATCCAGGACTAACTCTTGACTAGTCCAGGAGTGCGGGAAGGCCATGAAGCGGCTAGCAAAAAGCTAGAGGGAAGCTGAGCGGGGTAGTGGGTAGTGGGGAACGAGGTGGCAGATGAATTTGCCAGGCTTGGTTCGTGCACCCCTTGCAGAAGCCCCAACTTGCATAAGCGGACAGATCAGACCCTCTCAAGAAAGTGAAGAAATTTTCAGGGGGTAGACAGTCCAAAAACTTTAGCGGCAAGCCTGATGAACACAGGACAGAATGGCTCCTAACGAGAAATAGACGGTCTCCGAGAGCCCCGTAGAGATTATTACAGGGCTCTGCCGTCTAAGAAGGCACATGAGCCTAATGGGTCTTGAGGAGGGTGCTACCTACCGCGGGGGCGGGGGGAAGCTCTTCATTACCTCGGCAGAGGCGCAGCTTTTGCCAAAGCGAGGTAGGACGTGGAGACTTTGTGCCTACCATGGAGAGAGATCCTGACCTTCATCAGTAGGGCAGGAAGATTAGAGTTAACTAGATGTGGGATGGGCGGTTGAGAGAAGATCTGAGGTATGCTGCAAGGGCTCCCGAATATATTATCAGCAAGGCCTTTTTCAACTACCACTACTACTAGTGGCACAAAATGGTACAAAATGATTTATCGGCTGATAGACTCATAAACTCGCACCAGAATATTTTCTATATATTGCCAATCTCAAGTATTGACCGGATTTGAGGCCACCCTCGTGGGCTTAAAATGTTTGTTAAATAAATAGGTCTGAAGTGAGAACAACTGAACCAGGATGGTCGGGTCATTGCAGATTCAATAGATGTCTTCATATGCTGAGAAGTGAGAAAGCCTTATATCTCTTAATATAAATTTGCTCGGGAATTTGTGACATGTAAGAGCGCCTAACCAAATCCTCATCCTCTTTCGAGAGGAGCTAAAGCTCCTTGACTGAGACACAATGGACTTCTTCATCAGTGGAAAAGATGTATATGGTGAGGAATGAGAGTGAGTGATGCCGACTATACCCGAATGGGCGTTACATGATTTTGTGTACAGACAGATCAGTCTTGAGACCACCCTCGTGGGCTTAAAATTGTTGCCAGTTCTCTTTAAAGAAATGTACTTTTCATTTGCTTAAAAAAATCAACCATTTTCGTCCAACGAAAACCTATTATTTAAAGTCTCTCAATTCGGCGAGGTATTATGTTGATTCCTTTAGACGTTAAACACTAATTTCCTAATGTCTCGAGTCTCGCCATCAGATTGCATTGATTTGGTGAGTGGGTTATTACATAATAAAAGCTTGTCACTTATTGTGATAACTAATCTTATTTTATTGCTCATCATTCTCCAGGATTTTCGCTTGCTTTTTCGGTGTTATCTCTTGAAACCTCTAATTGCAGCTTTGTACTTGTCGCAAGCCTCTTCCTGACCTTCCCAGTTTAGGGTATTCCTCACAGCAGCCTTCTTTGCACTGTCGCGGCTTCACAATATAACGCATGCGTGCCTCTCTGAAAGGCTGTGACGATCTTTTCTGTAACTCTCTGTCTTCTTCCGATCCCATACGCTCTAAGGGTGGAGTGTACAGCTGGTCGTCAAGAGCCTGACAGTATCTGACCCAATCAGTTGACGTGGGACTCCTCCGGAGGGTTGAAGTGCTCTTATCTGCCTATGAGCTCGAATATTGTCGGGATAGGTTTTATCCGCGACGCCACACCTTCTTTGGCGTGCAGGAATATAGCTCAGATTCGGGATCGATCTACGTCAGGTGAGAAAAGACGATAAAGAAAGCACTTCAGTTAAAAACAATAACAACGTCTATTGGTCAAGGACTTAATGATAAAACATTAACAATGTCTATTAGTCAGAAACTTAATATGATAATATTATACCCGATTACTAAGGTGCGCATGCTTTCTCTATTTGAGGTATATTTTTGAATTGTTTATAGGTCTTTAGTCACTGTTTTATAAATATAGGTTTTCTTAAGAATTTGTGTTGTGTTTTATTTAAGATTGGTTTGGTAGTAAGATCACACGAATGTGGCACTACACTTTTAACTACTTGACAGAATCTACTTAGAACATTATCATTCTCAGAACTTGAACAAATTTATCATAAATTAGACTTTTACTACTGCGGATATGAAACCTCCCAGACTTCGCGACCATGTGATCCAGCCAAGCCCAGGTTAGGGTGAGGAGAAAAGGATAGATTAGAACGTCAAGCATCCATGTGGACAGCCCAGGAGCTGGTTTTAGGTGAGAGACAAAAGTCTGCCGAACTAGCGTATTTATATCATAAAAAGTGCAGATCGTTGCGTGTTTAAGGTTCATAATCGCTCCCGTTGACTGCTCGCGTTGTTTATAGTTTGCCTTTAATGTTTATATAATAATTTCCAAGTTCAAGTTCAAACTTAGGCCAGCGGATTTAGTAGCTTATGCATTTTAGCAGTTCACACGTTCCCCCGCCCTCTAAACTTTGGTCCCCAACGTTAACACGACCTCTATTGCTTTAAATGGAAATACATCAATTCGAGAAAACCTGTCGCATATTACAACATCACATTATAGCTATACAATACAAAATGTCATCAGTGATTTTGTTATTTTCTGGATCCAGGATGATACTTTGTAACTCCCTCTAGCCTCCACTGCAGTCTATGTCTTAGCAATGTTTGGCATGCCTTAAAACTGGAAACTGAAAAATTAAATTTACCATGTTGGGCGTTATTGTTTGAGCTGCTCAAAACGATGTTATGCGCGTTAGCGTCGCACCCCGCAAGCAAGGGTAACCTCAAGTCCTGGAAAAATGTACCAACTGTTTTAATCTTCCCCTATATCTCCCTTAAAGGACCCGTAATACAATTTATATAAGACACTAGAGTTTGCCATATGCTTATCGGGTATTTATTTGTAAGGTAGTTTTTTGTTGAAATAATCCATATATTTTCAGATGCCAACACTGTAGTTAATCATGTTCATATAAGAAATTGAAGGAACACAAAAATTACAAACAGTTATTTAGATCTTTATTAGTCCTGGAAAACTTTTTTAATTACGGTGTGATCATATCCCTAAATTCCCATGGCATATTTTATCTCAGAATAAAAGCTAGTTATAAATGTCAGGTGTGTAATCATTTGTGCAAACAAAACCAGAGAGAAGCCTGAAATGATCACCTATTTCAAAATACGTACCTTTACACTATTTATTCATTTCAGTAAAGAGTTTAATTATAATTTATAATAATATCAATACATAGTTTTATCTTTTCAGTTCAGTTGAACCTTTTCTGTTTCAAGGCAAGGGACTCTTTTTAGAACCAATTATTAATTAGCATTTTGCTCCAGTTTTGCGGTTACTATTTAACTCGTTAACTCGTTAATTGTTGTTCGATTGGCAGGTTCTACAGTTAATGTATTATTAAATAATATGTCGATAGGGACTCCTGGCGCTAAATGTTCTTGTAACGTTAGATTTCGACGAGAATAATGTTGCTGCGCAGATCCGAGGGGGGGTATTATTTTGCTTCAGTAAAAAAGTTGCAGAGTATTCCTTCCTCATGCCTTTTGACTTGTCTAAAAGGGAAAATTATTTTAACCTTTTTGCTTTCGATCCATGACAAATAAAAATCACGGGGATCAACTAAAGATTAATTGGTTTAATGAATGCTGGTGGCCGTTTAAACTGACGTCTTCTTCCTTTTCATCTTTACCCTATCCTGAAAACTGTCTTGATCTAAAGCTACTCTGAACAGCTTGTCTACTTATAGGCCAGTCCACTGCCGAATGCTACTCTGCCATGATAGTTTTCCAACCATCGACTTTCCCTAAGGCAAAGTAGACAATATTTGAGTCCTCTGATAATATGCCTAGTTACTCTCAATTATTTTCTGTTTTAGGATGGACAAAAGTTGTCTTTCTGATTGTGTTCATCATTCTGGCTATATATTCACTTGGAGATGTATGCATGTAGTCCAAGATGGTTTTTAATGAGATGGTAAAGCCATATAGGTATGTTGTTGTTTAGTCACTTCACAAATGAAGGCACTTCAGCAGTCTAAGATCATAACCTATTTATCTAATTCACCAACATAACTAAAAAAGCGAGGTTGTACTGGAGAAAATGCCTTTTCAATATCTACGAACCAAACATAAAGGTTCTTCCTAAATTCGCCATTTCGAAATTCGAATTATTTCTCTTCCAGGTTGCGCTGGCATATAGTAAGTACATGCGTTTTTGTTGAGTTGTCAGGAAAATCTTTAGTGTTTGGCTCATCAAGCTTATTAGCCTGTTGCTGTCGCTACAGCCTTATGCTTTATCGGTAGGGTTATTGAAAGGTAAATCATCTGGTAGTTGACCAGTGGAATAGATACTATTTAAGAATACAGCAGATACTATTTAAGAATACAGCCAAAGGTAAAAAACAATTCCAAATAAATGCCGTCCAATTGCCTTTGTCCGATGTGGTATTATCACGCCACCTTAATCTCGATCTTCCAAGTGGTCGTCTTCCTTCTGGTTCTCTGTCCCATATTAAGCTCTGGCTGTCTTCGTACGTGCCCTGCCCATTTCAACCTTTGTGCCTTTATGAGGTTAATCAGTTCTGGCTGATTGTATATTTGTTTTAGTTCTGCATTTGTTTTGATTCGGTAGCTCCGCGTATCCTGGTTTTTGGTTGGTCCGAAAATTTTCCTCAGCACTTTTCTCTCGAATCTCCGAATGAGTTCCTCATTACGCACCGTAAGAGTCCAGGTTTCGCAGCCGTACATTACCACGGGTCTTATGGTCTGGTACGTTTTGATTTTCGTTCTCCTAGTCACGTCTAGTATATCCTTTAGGGCGTATAAGCACCTGTTGGCTGACTTTAGGCGTTCTCTGATTTCTTCACTAATGTCGTCGGATGTGATTGTGGACCCTAGGTATTTAAATTGTTTTACATTTTCAAAGTTGTATGTGTCCATGGTCATTGTCCTACCCTAGCTCTGCCTGGTCTTGAGACATGCATATATTTTGTTTTAGCTTCGTTGACTTTAAGCCCCATATATGCCGCTTCTTTATCGATTTTATAAAATAGTTCTTTCACTTTTATGACGCTTATGCTCACCGCGTCTATATCGTCGGCATATGCTAGCAGCAAGTTTGATCCACTGGCCCCGAATAGCTGAGTTTCGATTTTGGCTTCTCTCACTACTTTCTCCAATGCGATATTAAAAAGCGTGGGTGATAGTGCGTCTCCCTCTTTAAGACCTGTGCTCACCTGAAAGACATCTGAGAGGTCATCACCAATCTTTACTCTGCACCTAGAACCATCAACACAAGCTCTGGTTAGTCTGATCGGCTTAGATGGGATGCCAAACTCAGCCATTGTATGCCATATTTTGACCCTTTTTACACTGTCGTATGCCTGCTGGAAATCTACAAATAACTGATGGAGGTCTTGATTGAATTCCCAACTCTTCTCTAGCAATTGCCTAATGGTAAACAGCTGGTTCGTTGTTGATCTATTTGCTCTGAAACCGCACTGGTAGTCTCCCAATATTTTTTCGGTGAAGGAGGTTAGTCTTAGAAGAATTATGTTCGATAGGACTTTATAGGCTACATTGATTAGTGCTATCCCTCTGTAATTTTTGCAGACCGTTCTATCGCCTTTTTTGTGGATCGGTATCATAATACTTTCCTTCCAGTCATCAGGGATAGCTTATTTTTCCCATATGGTTTTAGTGAGGTTTGCAGCTGTGTTATGATAGTATCGCTATCATATTTAAGCTGTGATTAGGTCTCCGCCAGGGGCTTTATTATATTTTAATTTCTTTATTGCTTTTGCAATTTCCTCTTTAGAAGGGATCTCATTGGGTTGTTCCGCAGCCAGCAGATCCAGTGCTTCCTCCTCTTCACCAGTTCCTCTAATAAGCAGTTGATGGAAGAGGTTTTTCTACGTTTGCAATATTTCTACTTTGTCAGTTATTAGGTCTCCGTTTTCCTTCTTTAAGATATTGTCGGTCCTGGGTCTGAATCCTGCTTTTGTAGAGCGTAATTTTTGGTAGAATGTTCTTCTGTTATTTTTTCCTTCTTCTAGTGCAATTAATTCTCTGTCTTGCCATTCTCTCTCTCTTTTTCTTCTTAACAGTTTCTTTTCTAGGGTTCTGAGTCGTCTGAATATTTCCCTGTTCTCGTCTGTGGGACTTTTTAGCATTTTGAGTCTAGCAATATTTCTCTTCTCCATAGCATCTTCGCAATCTTCATCATACCAGTGGTTTTTGTGTTGCCTTTTAGGTTTCTCCCCTACCACCTTTCTAGCTGCTTCTGTAATTGTTCCAGATATAAACTTCCAATGCGCATCCATATCAGTATTGTACTAGTTCTTCCTGATAATGTGCTCTTATCTCTGTCTGCTGAAGCTTTTCTGTGTCCCACTGAGGGGAGAAACGGTTGGTTCGCTTGTTCTTTGCTGTAGATATTCTGACTCTGATTTTGGCTTTGACCAGAAAAATTTCTGAATCGGCATCTGCCCCCCTGCAGCTTCTTACGTCTAGTACATTACGTCCGTGCCTTGTATCAATTATAACGTGATCTATTTGGTTCCTGGTTACACCATCATTAAATACCCATGTCATTTTGTGTATATCTTTGTGTTCAAACATAGTGGACTTTATTAACATATTATTTAAAATAATTTACTGTAATTAGTCATTATTATATACTAGGGATATCCAGTGGGATCTTTGATGTTGTCGTATCCCGTTGCGTTCAACATCCTATGCCGTTGACCAATTCCTTGGTTCATCCGTATTCTGGTGCGATTTCTCGCGCCAAGGGCAAGAGAGTGCCCTATCGGTATCCGCTCGTCCACTCCATTTATCTCTAGACTGTTGGCAGGTTACAGGGAGCCGCTTATCCCGGCGGTCGCTCGGTTGCTAGTTTTGGTCCGCCCCGGGTATTTTATTTCCCCGGTACCCACCACATCTGGTGGGCTTTCCCCTATTTGCCACCTGGGGAGGCACCCGATGGGGAACTAGCAACCCTTCACGGGAATTTTGAAGTTACCGATTGTCATTTCTCGTATTTGATACTTCTGCATGGTATAGTATTAACAAGCTCTGCCAACAAATATACTGTGCTTTGGGCAATAAAAATTATGTTTTAAATTTGAATTTGATACCCTTTTCTACTTAATTTTCATATCATCTAACCACAATAAGAAAATTGTTTTCTCCTAATTTTTACTACGCACTTCGAGAAGTAATCTTTAGGCTATGCTCAGTGTCCTTTCAATTTCAATTTTTGTTGCAATCGAACTAATTCGTGCTTTTGTACATTTCAAAAAAATCATGTACTTTCTAAATTATAATGGATTTCACATAAGGTATACTGTTTTCCCTCGTTTTCATCGCAATATATCTCTATTGCAAAAACAATAAAGTCGTACCTGTAAATAATTAATAAAACATTACATGTTTCTATGATTGTGAGGTTTGAGTTCAATGACATAGAATAATTACGAAAGTAATAAAATAAGAGAGTAAATATTATTCTGTGTAATGTTAAGGCACTGAAGCATTTGTAATGATTTAGCCTGTATGTGAAATTATTTTTTTCTAATGACTTGTATTAGGAACTTCGTAATTGGGGGAGGATTAGAGGGTCCAGTTTGTCCAAGTGCTTATTATTATTATTTTTAATATTCGTATTTTTCTCAATCACTGTTTTGGAGATCTGCAGTGATCATTGATCCCTGAAAGTTTTCCTGGTAAGTGTCGATCTGCATATTTTACTGATTCACAATCCTACAAATTGTATTTAACACATAAACCATTTTTCTGGGTTCAAGTAGATCCAAGTAGTCCTAAATTGGCCGTGTCCAGAAAATTTCATCAAAATTGTTTAATTATTTCGACAGTTACCGTGTATCAAGGATCAATTTTGAAAAATTACAGATTTGACGTGATAACTCGGAAACAGAAAATGAATTACCGTCGGCGGCCCATGTTGAGGCCTATAAACGTGTCAAATTCCAAATTTTCACTCGCAACCGTTTTCGAGAAAAAAAAAATTAAACAATAGGTTTATGATAATAGGCATAGCTCTCATCTTTCTACTGCTTGGCTGAAGTCGACACCGACTTTACCCGAATGAGTGTTACATGATTTTACATGACAGCTCAGTCTTATTCATGACCCAAGAATTTTTTTTTAATCTCCATAAAATTTCTACATTTTTGATACTGCGCAATTTGGATCCAGGTGGTACAAGGTATGAGACGAGATGGTTATATCTACTCAGACAGTTAGGCAGCTTTGAAAGTGATCCAGAAATCAAGGATGACCTCGGTGCTCGAACAGGAGTACAGGGATTCGCTACTAGAGGAACTGGCCGGAAAGTGGTGAACCTAACATAGCGGGCATATTACTCGACTCCGCCGCATGCGGCAAGTATTCCAAACTCGACTTAAATAGGCCTGGAGTGAAATGAAGAACAACTGAACCAGGATGGGCAAATGCGGACAGGTCAAGGCCCTCGACTCCGCCACAGGCGTCAGGCATTCCAAATTTTACGTAAATAGGCCTGGAGTGGAATGAGGAGCAACTGAACCACGATGGGCAGATGTCAACAGGCCAAGGACATGATCCCCAAATCCGGAAGGCTCAGAGGCAACCTGGTTGTTGTTAAGGAGCCAACAAAAGATTGGGGGAACTTGGTTGGAGTTTTGTTACAAGTCAGCGCAGACTCTATAGACATCTTCATCTGCTAGGAAGGGTGCAAACCCCATATCACTTAAAATGAATTTTTGACATGTGGGGACGCCTAACCACGATCATCTTCCGAGAGGAGCTAAAGCTTTTTGACTGGGACACAGTGGACTTCTTCATCAGTGAGAAAGATGTAGATGGTCAGGGGTGACAGGGAACTTTTAGGCCAAGTCGCTAGAGGAAAAACTATGATTCATTCCGTATCAAATACGGAAGTTGTTGAAATTCAAGAGAATCTCTAGGGGGTGAAATTCTTGGGCATATTACTTTTTTATTTAATTAACTATTTTCGAGATATCATGTTTCGGCTACTTTAAAGAAAAACTTATAGTTTGATAGAAAGCCTTTGCATTTAACGTTTTTTCCCTAATTTTTATAGATGGGTAAGTGTCACTTTTTAAATATCAATATCTCGAAAACGATTCGTTATAGGTCCAAGGTATCTTGTATCAAACATTTTAGAATTTCACGTAGTTTCCCAATATGTATGATCTCCTAGACAACGTTGATATTGTTAAGGGATTAGACCAGGTTCTTCTGATTACGCTAATATGTCACACATGCTATTTATTTTTAATATAAATTCAAATCATTAACATAATGTGGAAAGGTAAACTGAAGTGAGGCAATATAAAATGACAACACTGTATGCTTACCTGTAATTTTGTTTCATGCACCAACTTTTATCAAAAATCAAATTTTAACAAACTCTCGTTTGATCACACGCTGGGTAAAGGTTAAGATTGAATTTATGTATGTATTATTTATTTATATTTTTTTACATGATGTACTTGAAGTCAAGTATATAATCAACTAATATTCCTTATCAACGATACAATTAATATTAATCTGCCTGCATGATCTCTAAGCTAGTGACGTTTGTTCCAGAAAGGCGCAGCCGTGCATCTGCAGCGACACTGTAGTGCAGGTCGTGCGGAGCGCGTCTACATGGACTGGATCTGGTGGATCTTTCAGGGCCTTCCCTTCCAGCACTTGGTGCGTATCATGGACTGCTATTTCCACGAGGGGGTTAAGGTACGTAGCTTATGTAATTTTCAGAATCTTTTATATTTGGTAAATAAAATATCGACTACGACACGCATAAGATACCAAAAACAAGTTTTAATCATTTTCATTTACAACAATTTACGCGAATGGCAGTGCTGTCCACAGCGTGTTTACAAGAAAGTTCTAGTTTTCAGAAAAAAAAGGGTAAAAGCTAATTTAGCATTCAAGGGTTTCTTTTTTAGATTATCTTTATAATTGTTTATTTTTAATTTAAGAAATGATCTAATATGGAAAATATGCACACAATTTTTTTTTGATTCGGTAAGGTGGTTTGAAAATTATGTTGTACAGGGAAACATGGAAAAGTAGCACCAGCTGTCAATGCACCTGTGGATTTTTGCAAGAATCACAAGACACTCATGTAGGGTTACACCAAAAAGTAGGGGAACTGATGGATATCTTAGTTTTAAGAGATGATAATAATAGTAACATTAATAATTCAAATAACAATTCTTGGCGAAAGGTATCCCATGGTATTTTTTCTTAGGTTGTCACGCATAAAAAGTGAATTACGTCCATATGCAAGTTTTTTACTGATCATTTGGCATAGTGTCTAAACAATCACATAGTGATAGATGGCACAGGGTTTCCCCGTGTATTTTGCCACCCACCTACAGCGTTTATTTTAAGGTTCATTACTCATCCCGAATATACCAGGTCTGATAGGGGAAGTTGCTCCAGTGGAGGACACCAACGCTCTTACTATTACTATTTTTTTGTTAAAAAAGTTAAAACAAAAGTTGAAACTGCAGGTGATAGGGAATATAATAGGCAAAATCACTAGAGCAATCATTTGAGTTCAGTATCATGGTGTAATTTAATATTTTCAGAAATATTGCACATGCTTCAAAGAACTGTTCCCAGTACCAAACAGTTTAAATTTTGGATAATAAAACTGACAAGTTGTATGATGGATATTTTCTATTTAAATGAAGCAAGTAATAACAGAAATACTGTAATATAATATCCCAATGTTTGTAGTGAGCACACTGAACCCAGTCATCCTCAAAATTTTCGTCACTCAGTGAAAATACTGGATTTAACGTTTTATTATCCAGTTTTCTCTTGGCAGAAAATAACGTTTCGAGTGCAGACAAGGCTTGGGGTATCTTATTTTTACCTCCGCTGTATTTTATTGTTTTTAGTTGTTTAAGTTTTTCTCGCTTTTCTCTTCTGTCTTGTTTTTTAACTCTGTATGCTGCTTAAGATTTTCTTTATCTTCCACTTCGCCTTTTTCGACTTTTCTTTTTCTTGTAGTAATTTTCCTTTGCAGGTCTTCAGCAACGGGCGAAATCTGATTTATGGTATTTGGAAAGGCACTAGATCTAGTACTAAAATTGGGGTATTTATTGGTTGACTAATAGATGTAGAGGAACTACCTCATCAACAGATCGGAAGGCATTCGTTGGCTTGTCTGGCGTCTGTGAGTTTATGCTAGTAGGTGAAACGAGTGAGTGAGTTACGGGAAGTTGGTTAACTCCATTACAATTTCCTAAACTTTCTTCAGGAAATACTGTAGCATCCAGATATGTAAAAATATGTTAATTAAGGGGGTAGATCCCTATAGATTAAAATGCAGATTGCAACAATTCCATTCTACAAATGTTTACAAATGCAGCCAGAGATATATTAAGCAGTGGCTTTAAGCCCTTTTTTTCCATATTTCCTTATCCAAAGCTCGCATGCCGCATTATAAGTGCTTTTAAAAGGTTGCATAATGGATCGGTCCAGTGGCTGGAGTATACGGGTTGTGTAGGGAGGCAAAGTTAGCATATGGACGTGGTTATCCTATGCAAATAAACTGATGCTTCAGTTTGTATAGGCTGTGACCATCCAAGATTAAAAGAACCGACTTTTGCTCTGATGGATTAACTTTCAACAAACGCCTTCAGCCATTTTAAAAAACTTGAAACTATTATTCATCCGCTTGGCAGAGCATCCCTTCCGGTAGGAATCTTAAAGAGATTGGATAAATTATTTATCTCCTGCAACATTGATGATATTTTTTTTTATTAACCAAAATATGTTTCTCTCTGCAGCTGGATGGCCAGTCTCCTTAAGAGCCGATCTCTGCACGTTGCAGTTGATGGACACGTCTCGGACACATTCACCGTTAATGCGAGAGTGCCTCGGGGCGCAATACTTTCACCAACTCTATTCCTCATCTATATTAATGACCTGCTGACCAAAACCAATAATCCGGTTTATAGCTTTGCAGATGACAGTACCATTGTCTCCTAATTTAGATCAGAAAAACCTTTACCAGCCACTGAGCCTTATCACCGCAGACAGGAGCAGATTATAACAAATAATCAAGATCTGGAGAAGGTTTGAACCTGGGGCGACAGGAATTTGGTCCAGTTCAATGCAGCAAAAAGCCAAGCAGCCGCGTTTACCAAGAAAGTCAATACGGTGGACCCTGATATCATTATGGCAGGATCGACCATTCGTTCTTCCTCGTCAATCGGAATACTGGGTGTCTCGGTCAACAGCAATATGTCCTGACATGACCACGTTGTTAACAACGCAAAATCAGCCTCGCAGAAGCTTGGTGCGCTATTTCGCAACAAAAACTGTATACACCGCAGCAGCTGCTCTTGCTCTACAAAGCGCAAATAAGACCGTACTTAGAATATTGCTCACACATTTGGGGTGCCGCACCTAACCACACCCTAAGGTGCTGGATTCCATACATAAGAGAGCTGTGCATCTCGTCGGCGACCCGGAGTTGACCCGAGATCTGGAGTGTCTGGAACAATGCAGACATGTGGCCGAGATATCCCTGTTTTACAGATATTTTCATGGCAGATGTTCCCAGGATTTGGCCCGCAGCATCCCGCCCCCAGCAACGTCGCTTTACAAGGACTCCTTTGTCTGGCGCACTGCATTACTGCGGAACTCACTCCCAGGACATCTGTTTTCCCCTAATTATAACCTACAACTATTCAAGAACCGTGTCAATCAACATCTTAGTGTGTGTGCCACTGTCATAAAAACGCAGTAACTTGTTTTTTACCCTTAACTGACAAAAGTTTTAATGTGTTGGAATGTACAACGGAATCGCCAATTTCGTAGCAGCTTGTATTAATATTCCTTTGTATATTTTCAGCAACAGGCGGAATGTGATTTATGACATTTAGAAAGGTACTAGATGTGGAAGGCCTAGTAAAATAGGGGAATTTTTTAGTTATGACTAGACTAGTATATGTGGAAGAAACTGCCTCATCAACAGATCAAAAGGCCTTCGTTGGCTTGTCTGGCGTTTGTGAGTAGGTGAAACGGGTGGAGGAGTTACGGGATGTTGGTTAACTCCATTACAATTTCTTAAACCTTCTTCTGGAAATGCTCTAGGGAGTAGATCCCTGTAGATTGAAATGCAGACTACACCAATTCCATTCTAATTTTTTTTGCAAATGCAGTTTAAACCAAGCCAGATATTTCTTGAGCAAAAGGCACAAGATTGAGTTTAGAGCTCCGCTGAAGACAGCTCTCTCTTGCGACTTCGAGGGCCTTCGATGTTGGGCATTAGCCTAGAAAATCGATGCTATTCGTTCTTCTGCTTTCTTTGTTACGTAGTTTATCTGATCGCTGAATGTATTTTATTGATATGTTGGGTTAGTTTGTATTAAGAGGGGATCTGTTCACATTAAAGCCAATGTTATCGATATTTATGCTTCTTTCAAGAATTACCTCGCTTATGCCAGTTTAAGGCCGTGAGTACGTAGCCATATTATACAGAGTAAGCCCTTTTTAGTGAATACCTTTAATTTTAATACCCTATTTATGACAATGTCTACCCTCTTTGTCAACTTTAATAGACACATGACTGCTACAGTTGAATTTAAATCAGTCATATCACAGTCAATAAAACTGCTAAAATGCGAAAAACAATTACGATTTATTATTCAAGGCTTATAAATTATGTTGGTAAACAGAGCGGCTTAACCTCCTATAAATAAATTTCAACTTGCGAGTACATATTTTGTTGGCCAGTGCTAGACTAAACTGAAAAATATATTATTTAAACTCGGTCCTTTGCCAAGTATTATTGTAGTACGGTAGTAGGTATTAATCGCCTTAAATATTTGGGAAATGTATTGTCCTTAATGTTTTTGGTAAAGCTTGTTGTTGTGTGTGTGGAAGCCCTTCTCCGTCTCCTGGAGTTGATTTTCCTATGAAACGTTAGCTCCACTTTTGGCTCCAAGGCAGTAGTCAGCTTATTATTATAATAAATTACATAACAACTACTACAATGCCACAAAAAACATAATTTGATCTAAAACAATCAAAGAATCCTTGTTGTCAATTTTAAAGCATAAGAAGATTAATTAGAAAAGATTGAGCGAGCTTCTTTAAAAAATACTGTTTGAGTTATCAGTTGTATTTATGAGATTGAAAAATAAGTGCAGATATATTTAGGTCTTTAACATAATCGAAAGCTTTTTGTAGGTCTATGATTTTCCCTTAACTCGTTTGAAACCGTATATCGATTTGACTTAAAGATTTTCTAGTATAGGGTTCTAAATATTAACAACCGCATATGAAAAAGGGCGTGTTTATAGGTAGACAGTGTTGTTTTATGTCAGGGTATTTAGAAAGGTGACTATTTCTAATCTCCAAATCATTAATTGTTAACCGGCATTGTATGGAGGACAACCAGTTAGGACACTGTGAACAAAAGGAGCCATATGCAATTTTCCCCTTTGATATTATACATACTGTATTATAACTCGACTAACCTAGACGAGACCTTGGTCCCTTTTTGCAGTTGATGTGTAGTCCAGGTCGGCCTAGTTACCATGGAACAGCCTCAGTTTAGCATTTTGAGGCTACACGGGATCTCCTGGTCCTATGGCCAGAAACAAGAAGTTTTTATAAAGATAATTTATAATAAATAAAAAAAGGAATAATGAGTAAGAAGCAGGAATATTTGGTCCCTTCAGGGCGCAGGACATCGTTGGTTCCCTCAAGGATTGTCGGTGGAAGGGGTGTGTGAAGCTTATCATTTAATAATGCCTTACTTCGGAAAACGGTTCTTAGTCTGGTGCTTTAGAACGTAAGGCTTTGTCAATGTTGAGATTTAAACTTTTTAGTGTTTTTTTAGTCTTACTACGTTAGTTTACTTGAATGTAATATTAAACCATTCTTAGAACCTGTAAATTTTACAGGTGCATTGGTAGGCTTCTCTGGCATGACTCGCGTAGATCCAGGTATAGTTGGCAAATTGATGAACTGAGCAATCAGTCACCAACATATGCAGATCCATAGTATACCATACAAAAAGTAGAGGCACCAGTATTGGAGCCCTCCGAGACTCCTGCTCACTTATTTTTGTCTATAGTAACATACTTGTACCGACCATCAGGAGGTCAAGCAACCTCCTTGAACAACCATAAAGGAGGATTCCCATTTGAGCACCAGCACATCGCAACGCAGCGCGGCGCATTACGAGCAGAGTTTTGAAGGTCAGTATTTCCACTTGAGCATCATCTGACAGCAAACGAGCTAACAAGCGGCAAACATAAGCAGTCTTGTATAGTGCTGTATTTTGTGACAATGTTGACAGCAGAGGAAACGTCTACACTTCATCATCTGAAGATATGATATTATTAATAGCTATATGTTATCAACATGTAGAAAATAAAAGAAAAAAATTAAAGAAAATATTGGGGGCATGATAGATTTCGAACAAGTTTGGAGGAAGGTAAATTTCATACACTCTTCAGGCGACTCCAGGAGGATAAACGAAAATTTTATATATATTCAAACATTCGAATTAAAAAAAAGTACCGATCGCTGCATTAAAGGCCAATTCTCATTAGAGCAGCATCAAGCAGCGCGTCGCAGCGCAGCGCGGCACAGTAAAACGCTGTTTTCAGTGGCCTACATATTATTAAATGACACTGTTCTCACCTAACCAGCGCATCAGCTCCGCGCTCTGCGACGTGTCACACAGCAGCAACATTTTTATTCTTTCCTGAGCATTTCCTGAACGCAGCACGCTGCTCATCAGCGCGACGCTCTGCTAGCTGACGGACTAGTGTGAATTAACCGAGGCATCGAATACATGCAGCGCAGCGATTGGTACTTTCGTTTGAATGTCTGAATATTTATAAAATTTTCGTTAATTATCCTGGAGTCGCCTGAAGAGTATGGAATTCACCTTTCTCCAACCTTGCTCGAAATATATCATGCACCCAATATTTTCTATTCTTTTTCCTACTTCATGTTGATAACATATATCAGAATTATAGCTGTTAGTAATATATCGTCTGATGATGAAGTGGTAGATGTCTCCTCTGCTTTCAACGTTGTCACAAAATACAGCACTACACAAGACTGATAATTTTTGCTGCTTGTTAGATCGTTTGCTGTCAGATGCTGCTCAATAACATGTAGGCAACTGGAAGCAGCATTTTACTGTGCCGCGCCGCGGTGCGATGCGCTGCTTGATGCTGCTCTGATGGGGATTGGCCTTTAATGTGAAGCTTAGCACAAAGCAATTCATTGGCTATGCTGTCGAATGTTTTGCTGCTCATCCGCTGCCGGTAAATATCCCAGATCTTTATCAATGATCTCATATTAGACATCACCGTTAACCACATGGTCATCTAGCTGCTTTAAACTGGACACATTTGGAAGCGGCCTAATAAGAAAAGTTTTCCAACTGGTTGGAAATTGGCCAGATACGAGCTAAATACACGTTTGACATAGGACATGATATAAAGAAAATATAGTTTCAGATCTGCAGGCCTAGTTCATATACTTGCAATTTTACATAAGTAAGTAGATCATCTTGTATTTATATCTGCCTTTTCAGTTTCCATTAAGTATAGAGGTCTTGGATCCTTCAATATAATATTTGCCAATATATTTACTCTTTTCGGTCATAGCTTTGTTTCATTTCATATTCGCTTTGCTTTCTGACTATATCCGATCAGTCTAGTCCCGATGATACTGGGATTCGATTTATTGATTTCAGCTTTCATCAACGGATATCACTTAACCAAAAAAATAAATTTGATAATGATCCATCTTGTATATGTTAACCATATGCCTTAAATTTATCGATACAAGGAAGCTCTTAAAACAATACTGAGAAACACTCTGCCGTCAATATCTTGTGTAAACTTCTGTATATTTGAGGTTCGACTATCGACAGCTCCACCTTTTAAAAGTGCTCCAGCAGAAAAATGTAAACAACCGAGTTTATTTTTTCACCGCCTCTTGTTTATATTCCAACTTTATTTTAAGGATTCCGCCTTCAATTATTTTATTATAAATGCCTGGATATTTTAATCTTCATCATGTGATCACTCATAGGCGTACTTCATTCTAATTGTTCTCAGAGTGATCTTCATTTGTAACTCGATGGAACAATATTTTGTTATCGTCCTTCTAGTCATGGTTTGACAAGGTCACTTCCAGAAAGGCCATTAGATTTAGTGTAGGTACTTTCTATATATTGCTATCCCTCTCTTCCGCAAATGACGTAGGTACCGGTTTTTAGGACAACCAACTAAACAATCTACAATCGAGGGGTGGTTCAGTGAGTTCGTAGATATGTAGCAAACGTCATAATTGTTGTGAGCTAAATTGAGGAGTTTTATAGTTTATGCATCGTTATGTCTTCAATCCAAATTTTGACCATTGAAATAAACTAAAGTGAATCTGTTGTTTGCAACTTTATGACGTAATGTTTTGCTTATTTTCGTTTTCGTTTGACTTTAAAGAGGTTTAATGTCAGATCAATCTTATACGTTGATACCAGTAATTAGGTTGGCAATTTAAAACTATAATCATAAATACATATTGGCTCTGCCTTATAGAATCAGATTTATCAAATCCTTTATCGAGGTAATCCCAGTAAATTAAATATATTTCGATGCCTGTAGAATAGGTTTCGTTGGAAATTGGTTTACTTTTTCAGGATTATAAGTAGGTGCATAAGTGAGTGTTAGGCTTCTTAAATTTTACTAGTTCCGAAATTGAATTAAAAATTGGCCTGTTGATTAAGTTACTATCCGTAGAAATTCCCATAAAAATTAAGTGTTTTTGAAGGCTAAAATCATAAACCACAAGTAAATTTAGATGTAGATTACAGAAATATTCAAAGGCCAATTGTTAAAAGTTAAAATATTCAATCAAGCTATGAGAACTATAATCCTGATCCAATTGAGTTGGGATTGTAACTTGACAAGATCCTACAGCTGCTGGAGTAACAAAAGGAAAATAAGTCATAAAGTTGTAAACACTATTTGAGGATATCTTGGGTTAAATCAATGAAGAATGTTGATTTAAACTCGAGAATAAAATCATTTGTATAACACTGGTCAACACTAATTTTATTGCCAACAAAATATGAGCGATTTCTGAGTAATTTTGTGGTGCTGATTATGAATATGAAGTCGATTTCTCTCGATTGGCTCTATTCAACTAATTATTATAAAACTAAGAAAAAATTGAAAATTAATAGAGCATTGCAAAATCAATAAAACCAATAATTATGTTTTATTCGGTATTATAACAAGGAAATATAGTAATATAATTTGGAAAATTACAACTAATTCGTAGGGAAAAAACGCTGTTTATATGATTTTCTTATGTGGGTTGTCAGGGATATAACGTTGAAGGCTCCAGCAATAGTCTACCATTATAATGCTGGTCCTATCTACCCTGATATCTTTCTTCCATCACCTTTACATCCTGATGGAATCTTTCCCCTTGTTCCTCACTTAAGTCCCCAAGATTTTCGGGAAATTTATCCAAATGGCTATGAAGAAAGTGTACTTTAATGCTCATATCAGAACCCAAGTGTTCAAAATTCATAACCATCTGTTGCACCAGTTCCTCATAATTGTCCGCCTTGTGGTTACCCAACCACCAAGACAAAGCTACACCAAGCAGCAGATTCAAGAGTCCATCAAAAATACCCGCTTTTAGTTTTTCAATACTTAGCCTTGGAAACGATGTACAAATGTATTTGAAGCAATCGCCATCTTTGTTCAAAGCCTTAACAAATTGTTTCATAGTCCTTAGTGGATATGAAGCGGTGAGAGAATGATTTTTTTCCGGTCCACTAATGGTTCGTTTATGACATTCGCTCTTCCTACAGTCTTATTGGCCGATTAATCCTATTTCAATGATCTTGCTTAGCTCTACTATCCCACAAGCAAATAAAGCAAGGGTATTGGTATACCCACTTTGCTGCCCAAACAGTTTTCAGTTTCACACAAATAGAAGACTGATGCTCATCATAGCAGAGTTTCTACAAAACTAATTTAATGTTTTCATATTCTTCTTTAAGTTTTCTTGAGTGGGCGATAGGAATCGAAGCATATCGATTACTGGAACCACGGTATAAATAAGTATATAGGAACTGTCAATGAACATTCGCAAATCACCTGGGACAAATTGCATTTCCTTTTGACGAAAAAGTCCGGGAATGTTGTTACAATAAACAAATTCTTCATCTTGGCTAAAGTAAGCAACAAATTCCACCTCTCGTGTTCTATAAATTGTTTATATCTGGCTTTAGACATTTCTTTTCTTTTAATTTGTATGCTAGAAGTTCAAATGCTTGCTTTGATATAGGTCCCACCTCGCGTGTTCTATAAATCGTTATTTTTATATCTGGCTTTAGACATTTCTTTTCTTTTAATTTGTATGCTAGAAGTTCAAATGCTTGCTTTGATAGAGGTCCCGCATCAGGTCATTCAGTTCTTCTTGGAAGAACTGCATTTCCTCATGTTCAATTCCATTGCTACTACTTAAGTTTTGGTCCTCAATTTCTTCTACTTCTGACAGCGGAAGATCCGGCAATGTGATATTATTATGTAATGGCTAAATTTCTTAAAAATTGATGGCATCCACTATCTGAAAAACTAGAACTTATAATTTTGTTGGGTTCCATTACACCATTGATAAAAAAACTGATTGTACACAAATTCTCTTAGTGGGGTCCCAGTTTCGCCTGTTATTATAAATTTAAATCTAATCTAACTCAAACAAATAGTTGATGTTTATTTGTAGATAGGTATATGGATATCGTTATTCACAAAATTTGAGGAACGCAGTTGGCATACTATCAGTTTTTCTCAAATATTATAGTGCTTTTTGAAAGTCAAATAGACTTATTTTACATTATTCATATTTGTTTACATTTGATTTATTTTTTTTGTAGGTTCTCTACAGGACGGCGATGGCCATCTTGTTGCTTTTTCAAAAGTACTCGTCAGCCAACTCGTCCGAGTGGTCTGCTGAGATCCAAAAGAACGGCATCGATCAGGCGCTGAACAAGTTCTGTCGGGAAATGCCGGTTACACCGCAAAAAGTATTAAAGGTAAGAGAGTAGAATAATAAAATATAGAAAAAAAAACATTAAACCGATATATGCTTTTATCTATTTCAAGTCGTTATTGGTGAGTACAATTAAGTAGGAATATTAGCCCGAATATAATGGAAGACTTGATAACGTAAAACTGTAACAAGAGTATCGAAAGTAGAATTGAAGATTTGCAAAGGTACTATTTAGTGATGTATTTAAGAGCCAGGAATTTTGACCAATAGAGAGTAGGTAACTTTTTGTTTGGAACTTTTCTAAGGGAAGTGCAACTGTAAAGTCCTACATATTAACTTAATTTATGGAAAATTAACAGAAAAACCTTCGAAGACAGATCAGGAATCTAGAGTCGCTGTCGGGAAAATCTGCTAAGGGGAAAACATTAAAGAATTAGGGAAATACGACAATAACGAGAAGCAGGCCCGCTTCAAAAAATTTCAAGTTCAAGAGAGGATTTTTGAAAGAACGAATTTTTGACGGTTTGCTTCGATTTTCTCGACTCCCATGCATTCTTTTCACTGCGTTTAAATATTGATATTTATAAAATTGATATTTTCACATGCATGCAAGCAACTACATGTTCGTAGTTCAATTTACTGGCGTAATACTGACTATTCGCTGACATTTCTGCAATTAAACTGTTCGCTTCCTTTCATCAATATCCTATTACAATGACACAAAGAAATGCCTATCACATACCACTATGTTATGAAATTGTAATATTTCATTTTATTTGATGTGTTATAAATATATATTTATATTACAATTTTTTATTAAAAATTGTTATTAAATTTTGTTTATTTTATAATTTATTTATTTGAATGTCAGCTCATGGCCTCTTTCGAAATTATTCACTAGGCACGTCAGTCTGTCGCTTCGTCGGTTAAATTTCACTAAGTTATTTATGCCAAAGAGCCGGTATCGCGTGATCAATGAAGGTTCAAACATTTTCCGATACATTTTCTTTTGAAGGCAATGACCCGCGTAATAGAAATAGAATATGAAAGCGCAGATAGAGGTCAATTGGTTAAATTGCTTATTCATAATATAATACCGTTGTGCAGGACAAAATAGAAGTATGGATATCATTCATCGGGACAAAATGAGCTCTGAGTTTGTTGAGTTTGGAATTTTCGTAAATGGAGAAAAATTAAATAACATTCGATATGCAGATAACATGAACATGTTAGCTGACACTCTAGAGGGTCTACATTTTTGTGCAGATAGAGTGACGATAAGTAGCCAGAGACACGGACTTGGCATTAATACAAATAAAACAAGATGTATGGTTATAAGCAAATGACCAACGGGACTCAGAGATGAGGACCGCGTATCGAGAGACTTGAACAGTTTTTATGAGAATGACACTATACTAAAAAACAGCAAGTTACAAAATTTATTTTGGAAAAATAGCAATGCTCAAATCAAATTTGGTCTCGTTGTGGTTGCTTCTAGCTTTGGTTACTCGTAATCGTGTCTGCTATAAGGATATAGAACGACCAATCGTATTAATTAATTATGCATTTCAAAATGTCAATAATAGTGATATGTTGCAGAAGCTAGCCCTTAATCAACTTTATCAATCACTTGGAATATAGTAACGAAACGAATTTTCTGCTATTTTGAATAATTCAATTAAGCTTTTCTAAGCCTATTTTTTGCTAAAATTCAATCGTCAATATATCCCAGCGGGAGCGAGAAATCCTCGTCCTCAGGCGACCCCTTTCAAGATGGCCACCCTTTCCGGTAGGTAACAAAACACCTGAGATCCAGGCATGTCCTGTCGCGCAGACAGAGGCAATGACCAGATACCATCATGGATCTCGACTAACTCCTCCTCTTGGTCCTCTCTTTTTCGGAGACACTGCCAAGAGTTTCTTCTCCTCTGGAAGGAGACTGACACTCCTTCTATAGTAGAGGGACCAAAGCTATAAACTCGTTTGCATAACCCAAAATACACACTCTCTACCAGTGCAGCATTACGAAGTTCTACACCAGTCTCTCTCCGGTAAAATTCTAAGTTCTGATTCCAAAATGCAGTTAAATTCTGCTGGTTTAAAGAATAAAGTAAAATCCAAGTTAATAATCTAAATCAAGCTAAAAGCATAAGTATCTATTCTTTTTGCATTCTCACGTGAACAGTCACTCAATTAAGTAAAATATCGAGTTTAAAAGTAATAGAAGTGAAAAGTGATATTAATCCAATTAAATGGATTCAGTTGTCTAAGAAACGACGCGCACAACGAAAGCATAAAAGGGTAACCGTCTCTTTCTAACACTACCAAATCAGGGGTGATACGATTAAAAGGCTAAAATAAACCGCGATCTATTAAATCAGGAGTAGGAACAGTGTTAGATAAACCGTGCGAACTGAAGATATGAGTAAGTTAATATAAGTATATATAATCATTATTAATTCAGTGACTTTATAGACTATATGATAATTCGCCAGCGTATTTTAGAACATTTTATTGAACTGTTAGATATTAATATTGATTCAGGGAATAATTAAATATTCCTTAGTATCTCAGGAACTGTAGTAAATATATAAATATATCAGTATATAGATATTTGAGGTGGCTGTACCCTCACTAAGCAATACATATTATTTCAGTGACTTGTAATCGATAAAGCTAGATATGTAAATATAAATATATACAGGGATGTATATTATGTAGTAGATTTCATTCAATTTCATTGACTATCAATAAATACAGATATACAGGGACTTATACTTATACTTATATTACTTTATTAATTTCCAGGGTAACTTACCGAAAAATATACATAGTGATGCCGTTCACTATAAACCGCTTATAAAAACCTCTAATGAATTTGTGCACGGTTTAGTAAATAATCTATGATATGATTGTGCAACACGTTTTTCTGATTGGAGTTTAAAATGAAAGTAAAGTTTTTTTTCAATTAATTAAAATGGAACCTAGTCCCGGAGAGTTGTATTGCAAAGCCCGGCCCCGGTAGTGGGGTCGTTTGAGCGCCACCCATTCTAGCCAACTAAACGGAAAAAGCTCTGCTGGTGGTGTGCAGGGTGGCTAGGTCGGCTCATTAAATCAACAGATACTTAATTTCAAACTAACCAGAAAACTAGAAAACAGGCCCGCTTATTAAATTAAATCTTAAACTTAACAAGACCTAATAAAGAAAACACAATCTAAAATTTAATGAACAATATGTTTGCTACTAAGTTCTTTTTTTTTGAAAACACAGCAACAATTTATCTGGAGTAAAATGTTAAATGGAAATGTAGTTAATGACAAAGAATGTTAAATGACTATTGAAGCGATTGATAAAATAAACTGAGAACAATATGGAGATTGTACGGATACCAATTCCGCTGTTAATACTCGGTTCTGTATGCCTTGTAACTAAATGCACTAAATACTACTAACCGAAGTGATCACTTTGACATCAACTAAGCTACTTACAACTAGGTATGTGTGCGCTAATAGCTGCACTGATTTTAGTAGATGTAGCAATAATAATATGTAGCAACGAACGGCCACAGTAATTAAATCAAATGACTCGATAAATTAATAAAATGAATAAAATTAGAACAGAACTATTAAAAGCTTGGCCGTCAATGCCTGAATAATATTATAACGAGAGAAAATTCAGAGCGGTTATGTTACTTGATAAATGAATAAAAGAAATAAAATTTATTAAAGCTGGTCTTGATTTATATCAAAGAGAAAGAAAATTCAGAGCGATTAATGAAAATAAATGAGTAAATAAACTTAAGCTTCTGTACGATACCACTTAGATCCGTCGAACTTTGGTACTGCTAGGGCACTGGTCCCGAGGGAAAACTAGCCGAGGGCTCGGAAGCTCGGTAGTAGGATTGGCTCTAGAGTAGTCTGGTAGTTGAAATGGTGCCCTCTAGTAGAACCTGCGTCTAGCCTGCTCATAAATGTTGTGGCCCTACAGCAAAGGCTTTGGCCCTCCAGGAAAAGCTCTGAGATAACCCAGTGCGCATTAGACGAAGCCCCGTTACTTTAATAAACACCATAAACCCCCCCCCTTTGCATAAATATATATTCTTTATAAAACAGATAAGCAATTAAATCATTAATTTAGGCAAAAAAATGTATGCAATAATTACCTCATTTGTATGTGTGAGGGCTAAGGAAAATTCGACGGTCTCGGTCTTATATGGCGAACTTGAAAGCCTCTAGAAATAAGGGGAAAAACCATTAGCGTTATGGCGTCGTCCGCATGCTTCACAAGCAGTAGGGAAAAAAATTCCAGAGAAAATAACTCACCCAGTACAGCAGTATTCAGATCCCGATTAATCGGTCGTGTCAAAACAAAACACAAACAGAAAATCAACACAATATATCCCCAAAGAAAGGGTAGAATTGCACTATCAAACGTTCTTCTCGCCTGCACTATCAAACGTTCTTCTCGCCTTGAAAAGGAATCTGAGAATAACTCTCGATTGTTTATTTGCCTTTCTCATCTACGAGATCCAACGCCACGTCAAGTTAGCTAGTAGTGATGGGAAACATGCCGAGTGGTTCGATACAGGGAATAATTTTAAGATAATAAACGACCGAGTTCTCATTTATTATGAAGGTAACATGACGGGGGAGGCCACAATTAATTCATTGAAATCAAGTGATTCAAGAAATACCAGAGAATATTCCCTAACAAAACGATAAACTTAAGAATTTAAATTGACAGTTGCAAATGTAATAAGTGTACATTCCTACTACTCCGGACGAACAATCGAAGGTCACAAAAAGTGCACCTACACTAAAATATAAAACGGTTGGCTGGCGGTTCCACGATAATGCAATATAAATCAAGCCAAGCTATTCTAATAATATTGTGCATCGCTTATCAACTAAAATAAATAGTCACAACGTGTTATAAAAGCTAATACAAATATATCGTTATACTTAAAATATAGTTAATTTTACATTAAGAAAAGCGGCAATTTCAGGCGAATTGTTAGCAAATCGAATCATTAAATTCAGAATTAATAAACCGATGAGTGCAAAATACAGCATATTTTTTCCCTAAATGCGTCATATAAATGAAATTTTAAAAATATCTGACATTGGCAAATTCGAACTGTTACAATTGAAGTGTGTCTTGTGCCGTATTTATCAAGGTATTTATATAATATTTTATAATCTACCTTGCAACTGTCTTTTGTATTCCTGTGTGATCCATTATAAATACATATATTTTTGATTGTGTGTACGATATTTATTTCATAATATAATATCGAATTGAATTACATATTTTATGCAATTTGTAATTGATTTCATGTCATATTAGTACAATTGTCACCAATTTTGTACATTTGTATATAACCCAGACTTCTGTACCATGGAACATGTTATATGAAGTCGATACGGTTACCAAAGCCGTATGGGTATTTTGTTAATATATTAGATTTATTTAATTTAACTAAACGTCTTTCTTTTCGATCATAAAACGCAGAATTACGCTATCTTTAGAAAAGCAAGGCTTACACACAATAATTACCCTTGTCGCCTGCTTGAAAAGCTCCCGTCTTCTTTTAATGAACAATATTGTCATTACCAATTCCTATTTAGGCCTTGATACCGCTCGCAGGGTCCTAAATATTTAAATATATAACCTTTCTTGCTTCCGCTTGCCAGGAAAGGTTTATAACAATCTGACAAACAAAATTAGGTCGCGACAATATCAAAATTAAAATAATTTCAGAATTCAGAAGCATGTTTTTCTCTTAGGTTGCCTTTGGAATCAGAGGTCTCAGCTCGTCGTACATCTCGCGGGTGTTTATCAAGACTGAGATGTTGTTGAAAAGTCGCCAGGTAATGCACGGGTCCAAACAACTAGTTCGATCGAGGTCC
This sequence comes from Pissodes strobi, assembly GCA_016904865.1. Lineage (NCBI taxonomy): Eukaryota > Metazoa > Arthropoda > Insecta > Coleoptera > Curculionidae > Pissodes > Pissodes strobi. The sequence goes on from JAEQML010052166.1 coordinate 39,928, forward strand.
AGCGAGAACTTGCCAAATAGTCAGAGCCAGAATAACATCCAGATGGTATCTCATACGCTCACCATCAGAGAGGTAAGAATAATGTCGGATTTTGTTTGTGTGCGGTCCTTGTAGATTTCTGAAGAAAGTAGAATACTTATCTGTAAAAATGAGAATACAAAATTCAATGCTTCCGCTAAAATTTAAATTTTATTTGATAATGTATTGGTAAAATAAAAGGAAGTCCAGACTCCAAAAGGTCGCATTTTCACGTCATTGTCATATATATTGATAGTTTTTAAATGTTCCTTCAAAATGAAAAGTGGCATATTCCATTTAAAAAATTATCAATGACGACACACCTGTGATAGTGATGGCGTCAAAATTGATAACTCTTTTCTCACTGTCCCTCAAGACAAAAAAATTTAACCCACATCCCCACAGTAACATAATTAAAAAAAATTTAAATAAGTATTCTGTTTTTCATCGGAAAAGTAATGGCTTCTATTCAAATAAAGTTTAATGAACTTTCTATTGCTAAATGTTTGAATATGGTAGCTGAATGTATTTTGATAAACGCAAAAGTATGTAATATGTAGATGAATTTTGCCATTTTCTTTTACTTAAGGTTTCTTTTTGTTTTGGACTTTGGTAGTGTTGAAGGTTTTCTTCATTTAGATATGAAAGATTTCAAAATGTTTCAGTGTTCAGTAGTGGCTAATCGAGCTAAAAATTTTAATAACAAAATTTCAGGCATTAGAAATAATGTATACTAAAACTTACAAAAATGTACATCTGCAGTTTAAAACAATATTGTAATATTCTATATATATTCTATATAGCATCTTTTTTCGGCGGATTAACTACGGAAATACTATTAAAATCAAAGCAATATTAACTGGATTGATGTTTGTCTTTCAGTGTGGACTACATGCATGTCCGACATAGCGCCCCATTGCAAGTGTGGGTTATTTGACGTTCAAAATCAACCTAAGCTGTGATTCGAGTTCTGACTTCGACCCCGAGTTTTCACTTTTTTGTACCAAGAGCATCATCTGCTGGGTAGTCACTTTCTTTTTTTGCCCAAGAATACTTAAGTTTTACTTGTTGTTTTGTTGAAGATTTAGAAACACGGTTTGTTTGTTTTATTGTTTTTTATCGGAATAATTCAGGCAGGCAATCCGCTTTCATTCCATGTTTAAGATCCCCCAGATTGGCAAAGATCTACGAGTGAACTGTCTCACAAACGTCTCCCAAAAAAAAGCTGGCAGTGATATTTTGCTATTCTTCAAATTCGCCAGATTGAGATGACGTGGATGCAACAAAATTCTCGCTTTGAAATATGTCCATGAAGAGAGTCCCTTGTTCCAGATCCACATTTATGGCCAGTCATCGAACTCCTTCCCTCCTAGCTTTAGATGGTGATTCGATTAGATCGTGGGGAGTTTTCAGAGCGTATCGTCTAATTTCGTGGCTCTGATTAGACTTTGTAGTCTTTACGGTGTAGCTCATAGCTTCTGGGTTGATTGTATCAATTTGTTTAAACCGAAACCTCACCATACCTTCACCGTCTCCTTTTCTTGCTGACAGAATCTACATGGGGTTCCATCTAGTAGTAGTACGATTCCTGTTATGACTAAATAGATCTGCTAAGGGCTTCCGAATAAATTCCCTAGCCTGTCTCTGAGCTAATAGCTAAGTCCACCATTCTTGCGACTTTATTGCTATGTACTGGAAGCTCTAACCGTAGGCGTAGCCACTACACAGAAAGGTTCTAGTCCTATCACAGCTTTAGATGAGCCTTCTCGAGCTATTGCATCGGCTTTTTCGGTTTCTATGTGACCTTCATGCCCTTGAACCTAAGCTGGGGCCATTTTATTTTGACTACCTACCTACTGATGGGCCTCTTTTCATTCATCTCTTGCTGATATTCTTACCTTGAACTGTATGTCAGGGTGTTATATTCCTAACCTCCTTTAACAGTTTTTCATTATCGGGTCGATCACTTCTGCTTATTGGTGCCTGGCCTTCCGTCAGACAATGAGCTATCACCCTGGCTTAGGTAGGTCTAATATGACCTCTAGGGCCGCTAGAGACGTTGTGCTCGTAGATCCTGTGATGCATAGGCACACCAGCCTTGACGCGCCACTTAATAGCCACGTCATTCCCACTGGCCAGGTCTATCTTTAACACTAGTCCATATGTTATCATGGGGACACTTTCTCACTATCCTTGTCATTTTTAAGTTTTAACTCCAGGTTTTGCATACATTCTTATGCAACTTCCTAGTGCTATTGACGCTTCCTGTATAACATGAATATGAGAATCCTCATTAGTCCCTCTTAGAACTATCTTTCGATTGAAGGCAACCAATGTTGTTCCCTGCCTGTTAATTACTGATGCAAAAGCGAACGCTTTTACATCAGTAGGTCATTCATTGGAGTAGGCCATCCCCCAGGATGGATATTCTCTTTCTACATCTGCTTTAATAATGGCTACACCTGGGGAGATATTATGGCCCTGGAACTGGCATATAGCGGTTGATACTTGTCTTCTCTCCAACACCTTTTTGATAGACATGATGGAAGATGATCAACACTTCCTCGCACCACAATCATTAGAACATCTGCAGAACCTAAGCGTTGGCTCTCTGTAGATAGTTTCTGGAGTATCATCCCCCCAGGATGGAGATTCTCTTTCTTCATCTGCTTTAATAGTGGCTACACCTGGGGAGATATTATGGTCCTGTGAGGCTTCTAGGCTTGCCTGCACAAACTGGCATATAGCAGTTGGTACTTGTCTTCTCTCCAACACCCTTTTGATAGACATAATGGAAAATTATCAACAATTCTTCGCACTTTAATCATTAGAACATCTGCAGAACCTAACGATAGGCTCTCTGTAGTTTCTTGAGTAGGTCATCCATCCAGGATGGAGATTCTCTTTCTACATCTGCTTTAATAGTGGCTACACCTGGGGAGATATTATGGTTCTGTGAGGCTTTTTTTCTAGTCTTGCCTGCAGAAATTGGCTTATAGCGGTTGGTACTTGTCTTCTCTCCAACACCCTTTTGATAGACATGATGGAAAATGATCAACAATTCCTCGCACCACAATCATTAGAACATCTGCGGAACCTAAGCATAGACTCTCTGCATGTAGTTTCTGGAGTAGTCCATTCCCCCAGGATGGAGATTCTCTTTCTACATCTGCTTTAATAGTGGCTACACCTGGGGAGATATTATGGTCTTGTGAGGCTTTTTTATAGGCTTGCCTGCACAAACTGGCATATAGCGGTTGGTACTTGTCTTCTCTCCAACGCCTTTTTGATAGACATGATGGAAAATGATCAACACTTCCTTGCACCACAC